>JAHZNB010004469.1:0-10001 GCA_027744295.1 Callyntrura guangdongensis
AGTACACGAACGGCGATGTAAATATTTTATGCATTAGGATGAGGTATGTGTGTAGGCAAGTGTCTACATCAGATGCAGATGAAATGTGCAAAATGCTAAATAAAATAGTTGCCCGCGTCTACTCTACTAATGTGATGCTCCGCTGAATAAGCTTTATTTGGTATCGAAAAAGAAAAGGAGTTTGGCTGGGACACTCTTAAGCTCTTATGTTGAGTAGCACCCAAGAGGCCATCACTCAAGGACAAACGTTTTAACCAGCCACATATGAGAGAAAATAGTGAAATGTAAACGCGTTTTCAACCACAAGTAATAGTTTGAGGGTAAAACTTGGATTATGTGCGTTTAAGCCTGGAATTACCACTGGAAATATGAATTGTTCCAAATCATCTACGAAGTGGTGCTGGTGGTGCAATGCTGCTGTTGATGATTTTTTTTCCACGAACAAATAAGTGAGTTACGTGCTCTTGTTGTTTTCAAAGTCTCACGTTGTAACAGCTATTTCAAGGAAAGATATAATTTTCAGAGGGGTATCCTATTGGAAATGTGAATGTGCTCCAGTTCGTGGGAATTACATTGGATTGGGAGTTAGGGAGATTTCAAGTATGCACACAAACTGCTCGAATGTTCGAGTACACGTATTTGTTTTTACACAAATGTACATCGTTATTTACACGGAAAAGATCGTCGGTGAAACAAAGTTTTTTTTTCTTCTTTAAATATGCAGCAGCACAACCAAAATGTGAAATTCATGTTCAGACTCAGTCAATAGTACACGGTAAATCCAGCTGTACGTTTGTCCCATGGAACTGTGATTAACAAGAAATAAATACAAGTGCATTCTGTGTACCAGTAGCCAAACCATGTATTTAGGTACCTTGTTTCGACGAATGAGAACAACGAACCCAAAAGAACGAGATATTCCCGTTTAATTTTTTCTCTCCAAACCATTTTTACATTTCAGTTACAGTTTCTCCAGTCCAGTTTCTGGAATTTCTTTGTCCCAAAGGTACAATCAAATGAAACTCTGGAAATGGTATGGCGGAGTTACCTACATACCATCACCATATCTTCTCTTCTGTTTCAAGTATCAAGGAATATCAACGACAAAAGAGGTACTGATAACTGGTAAAAGGAATACATTGGTAAAGGCATAATAAATAGACATGTACGTAGAAAAAGGTGAGAATTAAATAATCTTAATAAAAATAACTACCTGTTGTTGTATTCGACAACGCATACTTGTGTCATCGTCACAATAGTCACAAATTACAAAACATGTAAGGAAACACACATGAATTAGTTTATGCAAGTTTATGCAATGGGTTGGCTACGTTTACAAAAATGCATGCTGAATGCTGAATAAGTACACTCTCATCAAGTGTGAGCAGAATTCCAACTCCCAAAAATATATATGGTACTTTGAAAAATGAAATCGATCTATCGCGGTTTTTCATCTTTCTCCCAGGACGTATTAAATTGAAATGAATTAAGACAAGATGTGTCAGCCGTCAAGTTCAGTTACGACCCAAGGAGCGTCTAAATAGTCTCAAAATGCTTGTAAAAGGATAAAAAATGTTATATAGAGCATACCATCTGAATATGTGACGGTTAAAAAAATTGCTAGATACTTGACTTCAAAGAGATCGTCAAAAAAGACTCGGGAAAGTTTCCAAAATGTTTTCCACAAAACATTGAACTATAGTTTATGGAACCTTTGTATATTTTTCTGCATTATTACTGCACTCCTTAAAATGGCATTTTTGCACTTTAGCATAATTTAAATAATTCTTTTAGCTAAAAATCGTCTCTATTATAGCGTAGCATAATAACTTAACTGGGCACCCTTGATGAAATCGCAGTATGGTACTTACTTCTACATCATATAGGTTGATAACTGCCAATAAGCCAATAAGTGTATCATAATCGTAAATCCAATCCAAATTCAACCTAGCATGTCGTAATCGACTAAAATATTACGATGTCAATATATTAGGTCAATAACTAATTAGTAAAAAACAAGGCCACCCTGAATAAACAAATACGAAACTTGTGCAAAGATATTTTATGGATCTGGTGAAGATGACCTTGTCGATTTTTTGTCGATTGTACGAATGAATATTGTTAACTCTAGAGTTATTATTTTTAAATCAAGCTAAATCATATCTAGATATGCACTATAACACAGTCTAAAAATGTATCCACTAATCCAACGTAATTAATGAGTAACATATTGCAGGTGTTTCAACGACCGCACGCGCACTGTTACCTTTGTGTTTCATTGTGCAACACCAATTATTATTGGTGAATAATAAAAAAAAGCAAATCCCCGTATTTTCTAAGCTTCAAGGTTACACACACAAGCATACAGATTTTTAGCGTGGAAAAAGCGTAAGCAGAACGTGTAATGAAGGATTCGTGTCATTGTTTATCTACCTGACGCAGAATAAGCGACTCTCATCCCGTCAAATCTTTCAGCGCTCCGGGCTCGCCTAGGAGCTGCCATAAACCTTCGACCGTTAGCCTTGATTGTGTCATGCTCATTAAAAATGACTGGTGATTGTACAGCGGAGACTGTGGGGCTATTAACAGCGGTGCTGGCAACGGATGCCGCTTGCCCTGAAGTGTGTTTTTGTTGATGTTGTTGCTGCTTGTGATGATGGCGATTCAAGCCATTTGCCAATGACGCTAACAAAGCTGGATCAATATTTTGTTGCCCAATCATTTGAAGTGGTGTGCTGTATAGAGGGGAGCAACTATCAAATGATCGCTGTGGTTGTGTGCGAGGATGACCCGACACTGGCGTCGTAGTGGCAGATGAAGTACCTGCCTTGCGGAAAAATCTGTGGTTCTTTTTGTCTCTCGACACTCCACTCATACTTCCTGGTATGTTGTTCTCCATTCTTAGAGTATTTTCTGCAAAAAAAACATCACAAAAAAGTTAAAGATTTTATTAAAACTCAGGGTCATTCCTATTACCACTTAACCTTCATTGAAATTACAGGGCGCTTTGTCCTTCCGTTGAAACAGACAAACCAAACGCTACACTTACACCTGTAAGTTTTTATATTATTTCATGAAATTGCATGAACATATAAAGATCTAAAAGAACATATAAAACGACTGAATTTCTTACAGTGTGTTCTTTACAAAAGCGTGACCCTGTGGGCGACACTAATACTAATGTCATGTTTAATAGCCATCAAAAGAGTTTCATGATTCATGATGATGCTGTTCTTTAACAAGATTGAAAGTTACTCGGTGCTCATATTAATGTAAGGCCTTATGCCGTATGCTTATTATTGCTTACTCTACTCCGTAAGTCCGCACCCATTATAAAACTTTTTAATATATTCCATTGCTTCTTTGCGTTCTTATTAAAATATTTAGCATTATTTTCATTTCCTGCTTTCAATGTTTTGTAAAATTATTTTATATCACATTTTCAAATTTACAAATTAAGTAATTACGAAACTGCTTGTAAAACATCACTCCTTGGATTTAAGAAACAGCTGGAGAGGTAGTAATTAAACGTTTTAACTAGTATATAATATACGCATGTGAAAATAATCATTTCAAGCCAAAAACTTCATATGTTTGTTCCTTTGCTCATGATGGACATCCTTCTGCGAAAAGGTAAAGTAGTACGACTAACCCTTTAACGGCTTCAGGACGGACATGTTTTTACTTTTACCCAAGATGTGAATGTGTCAGCCTATGCAGTTATGTTGACAAAATATCTGCGGCCAGTTATTTGGCTTGCAGCAGATATTCAAATATACCATTCTATCTGGGCAAGTACTTTGTCGTACTAGATATAAAAAAATATAAGACTTTCTCCAAACTTTTCATTTTATGCACATGCATGTTACTCCTAGGCCTTGTAGGTGGAGGTTGTTTTCTACTGGTGATGATGATGTAACTTTCTTTTGTGGCTCGGCACTATAAGAAGAAAAGTATAGTTTTTGTGTCGTGTAACGCCAACGCATTTTCTAAAATCTCACAACCATATTTCATATCATATCCTTTTTATTAGGTAGTGCTCGTCAGTGTCAGAGAAAGAGATCGCTCTGTTGTTCATCTGTGGGCAATATAAACGCCGTCCAGCAGTAAAATACAAAGCACACACTAGTGCGAAGGTGTAAATCAACTCGTCTATTTTTTTGTATAAGGCCACTGATTTACGGCCCAGACATTTTGAAACGGCTAGCGGCTGTAGTTAGTACACAGTTGCATTTAGGTTTCTGTTTTTTTGTCTCCCGTAATATTTTTAGTGCGGACTGCGGACACATTTGCATGATGTTGTTTTGAAAATTTGACCGCAGGTCTCGGAGCTACGGAGCTCAACAATTATAAGGACAGTTTTTTAACATTACGTAAATGGATAAAAACTTTTCCGTTGTTACGTTTGTAACGGAGGGCCTCCGAAATTTGTTATTTGAAGTCGGATGCTTATCTTGTGATGTGAAAAATGAATTTAATTCCATCTCGCTACTTTTTAAACTGGTTGATAATGGGAATATCTTTAAAAGCCAATGCGATTCGTATTCATCGTATTCATTTTATTTAATTAACCAATTATAAGGATGGATTTATGTTCCCGCCACCATCATTACGAAGCCTTAAGTTTAAAAAAATTGGACTATAGTACCGTTTTAATTGAGTTCGCGCAAACGATTAATCATTTTTTGGATTTTGTTAAGTATACCGGCAGTACACAGAACAAGACAAAAAATCATGTGCACGAGCGCGCTACCTATTTTCACTTACAACAAAATAATTTTGTCTCTGCCGCTTCGGATGCAGTATGTCCTACGGATGCAAGAAAGGCGTACACACAAAGCCCGTGGCTCCAATTGAGCAAAAGTTTATAACTAGCGCAGTACGTCTTCACCATTGTAAGCTTTAAGGCTTACAGAACAAATAAATAAAAAATGCCGAGTCTTTTTGAAGTTTGTGGATTGAAAACGAAACATTATTACTTTTTAAATTCTAGGCGTTACATTGTGCATACTAAAAATCTACAGGTCGTGCTGTTGTGGCACATGAGGATATCTAACAAAAATAAATTTCCCCAATAAGATATACACTTCTCTACACAAAAAAGCCTGCGGTATTTGACAATACTCGTTTTGATGTCTTTTTTTCGTACTTTACATTCTCCCATATCATATGTACGTCTCCTACTTACCACCACACATCTTGATAATGTAGACATGTGTAAATGTGTAGCAAGTTTTTATACAAAATCCATATTATGTGTCTATCCGTGTACAAAGCCATCATCACTGTTGCAGGTCCAAAATATAAAGTTGGATTAATATCCGACTACCCATCTCCCGTACTTGTCATGTCTGTGTCATGCTGCTACATTTATGAACGCAGGAAACCCAGCATAGTATGGGTGGAAAAAAAGTTATCGCAGTTATCCGCCTGGTTTAAGTGTCTTTGTCCTGCTTTCCCATTGTCACTATTGCGAAAAAGTAATAAAAGTAAAAGCTAAAGCATTCACTTCACACACTCTCACATGACGGTTCTTTTTTCTAGTCTTCTTCTTCACATGCATAATATACAAAAACGACGACGACTACTGCTGCTGCTCCTTTTTCCGTGCCGAAACGAAGATGCTGCTCTCTTTTCCGCTGTTCTGCCACGATCTGATACTATACAAATGTACCTGTGAAGTTTTATTTTCTTAGAAGAGAGAAAATCAAATAAATGACAGCTGCTACGTGCAGTGCAAGCAGAAATAGAGAAGGATGTATAGGTATATAAAAAAAATGGTTGAAATTGGGACACTCTTTGGAAATTTGAACGGGGTATTCAAGAGGGCTCAATAGATAGGAAAGAGGGTCAAAATTGCACACCAAAACAATTTTGTAGTATGCCTTCTCCTTTCTAGGTAATAATAACTTATGAAGATTAAAAATCAGATTTCTCCTACGGCTGCTGCTGATTTTGACAGAGATGGGGAAAAAGTACTTGAAATTTGATGGAGTGAAATGGCGAAAAACATAACGAATTTTTTTATATGGATGATCTTTTGAAACGTTTGCTTTTCCAGTGGTTAGGTACGTGCATCCGTTCAATATATCTTTACATTTACAGATATGCTCATAATACCAAAAAAATACCAATATGTCTTTATGTACTTGCTCTATAATCGATTACCATTTTGCTTACTGTGCGAGGAAAACTATTATATTATTGTTATTGATCCTGGGCAATGATGATAAAAGTAATACCTCTTTTTTTCCATCAGATTACCTTGGCTCGCCATGTTTTTTATCGCTAAACGCGATTATTTTTTTTACATATGAAGCTCGTCAGGTTCATTGGTTTGATTTCTCGTATTTTTTGGGGAACTGCGATTAGTCATGTCAAAAAATACGGCAGATTAGTTGCACAAGTAATGTTTATACTGTGGTTCTCAAGTTACGTAACCTTCTGTACGTACACGTGTTTGAGAGCGTTTACAAGCGACATATATATAGCCATTATTTTTTGTATAAAATAAAATGGAAGAAAAAGCACAAGAATATATTACACGCATCCAATTTGTATGCGCGTATTTTTTTATCATTTTTTATCATCTCTCTTTCTCTTCTTTACTGTTATTTTATTACCAAAAATCCCTTACTCGAGAATATTTTTTTTCGTAACGGTTGCAAAACTTGCAAGAATCCTTGATCGGAAAGCAACAAGAGTAGGTGGGTAGGGCTGACGGGAGGATATAAAATAGCAACTATTTATGTACATGGCGTTCCTCTTGCAGTTCAATTTTTTGGTAAATTAATTGGGAAAATTTATCTGGATATGCCTGCCTGAACAATGTTCCTCGTGTTCGTGATCGTGACTTACCTATTTACAATTTGGAGGTACAGAGTAAGCTTATCTAGATAGTACCTAGGTACGATTTTTATTAAACGAATACGTCTACATTCTACACCAACTTTCCAAGATTCTCGTATCGATTTAACCTGTAACATTCCGTCACGCCTTAAGGGCCATCTCATCAAAGTAACGAAAAATCCGCGCGATTGTTCCCAATTTTACGACTATCTACCCCAACACACAGTACAGAAGCCAAAAAAAAACGTACCTACATACTTTCCCTTTCACTCGCGCGTTTCACTTTATGATTATTACAACGACTTAGCTAACCAGCAGCAGCATTGTAAAATGGCTTCTTCTGCAAAACCGAACAAAAACTAAACTTTTTTGGCTGTTTCCTATACACGCTTAAAGATCAGAAAGACTAAAGTTAATAAGCTGTTCTCTCATTCTTATAGGGATATATTTTCCCCCGCACATTTCTACCAACTTATTTTTTTCGGGGATAAGTATGCTTTTTGGTTTGCTGCAAGTTACAACGAGTTAACTAGTACACACACACACACACATGAAGCATTTTGAAAATAAATTCCTTTTCCCCTTCTGCAAGTCAACTTGTTTTCATTGCATCGTTTCTTTTGCTCACTCAGCAGGATGAAGAAGTACAACTATGTATCCTTTGCCTTCCTGTCATTTGGGCTCATTGTGTACAGCTTTTGCCAAAGTACTGGCACACAAACGCAGTTTCTACTTTTCTTAGACGGACACATTTTCCTCCATGCATTTTTTTTGTTATCTACACAGTCACAAGGAACCAAAACCAAGCAAATTGAGTGAGTTTTTGGCTCCTTAGTGGCTGTTGACCTCGATGTAACACTGCCACTACTACTACTACTGCTGCTACTGCTTTGGATGATGTTGGCTGTTACTACACAAAACTTACTATATGATCGAAATGCTAGTTTTTTGACAAGAGATACATATTATTATTATGCATCATGTGAGTATGAAAATAAAATGTTCTGGAATCGTTCCTGCTGTGGTACTAATGTGTATGTATCAATGTTCCTTGAGTCAACCACTAGACTTGTGTGTGTATGTGTGTGCGGATGAGTTTTGTTTTTGTGCAAAAGAGCACTACTTTCTTCAAACACATTTCTATATCTAGATCCTCTCAGCATGTCTACGTTTTTACAACTTGGAAAGTTTTACCTATTTCTTGTGTGTCGCTTTTACTTACTGGCTCCGTGATCCCGGCTGGTAAAGTCGTAGTCACAATAAAATCCACAGCGTGTAAGATGTAAAGCTGGAAAAACAAGTTTTGCTACACGCGTATCATAAAAACCCTACTTCATATATTACACCCGGAACCTTTTCTGGAAATGTACGGATGTGCTGTAGTACAGTATGGCACACTTAAGTTAGCCTGGAGAAAGTATCTTCACATTGGAAAGTAACGATGACTGAATACTGAATTAAAAAAATTGAATATTTTTTTACCAAAATGGTACGGATTGTTTTTCAAGCAGAGGGGAATATAAAGATTAATGGCCATGTGTTGGCCGAACGACAGCCATGTATGCGGCCAGCGGTATAATCGGCTCGTTTCTGAACTTGAATGGGATCCGTTTAAAATGCTAGTTGGACTTTTCCACACGACAACGGTTTAAAAGTATGAAAATAAAAAGAACAAAAAACTTTCTTTTTATGAAAGACGGAAAAAATGAAGAAGTTGGAGGGGCCAACGGACTAATATAATACCTCAAGGTAATTTCATACGTACAGATTTAGCGAAAAAAAATGATCAGTGATCAATCATCCCAAATCTGCCAAAAACGACCATNGCCAAAAACGACCATGTTCCATGCATTCAAAATTTTTGCGTTTGCATTGCATATTGTATATGAACTTCTTTCTTTTTTCAGCTAGCTGAAATTTTGTTGTACTTTTCTGATCAAGTATGTTCATAAAAAGCTACAAAGATAATATAATATTATTATACCTCTATAGTATCAGGAGATATATTGTACAAGCTGCTCTGTTAATCGAGGTCGATGGCTTGAAAACACTTCTCATCAAATTACATCATCAACATTTTGCCTAAATTTAGACAATAGTCGACAGTGATGTAAAAAATACTAGATGATGGTATCGCATTAGGATATAAAAGCAAGTTGCTCAATTGGATTTCCTTTCCCCGAATCCATAATGCCTTTCAGCGTAAGCTGACGTTTATAATAAATAAGCTTTACAGTTTAAATATCCTTCACTTTCGTTGTACACGGCATATCAGCATGGAAGGAAGTATCTAGGTACCTGCACAGATACCCTTCAGCCGCTATCTAAACAAATACTTTTCTCTTCCACTAAAATTTAATTTGACTACATTCAACCGGACGCTTTCTCTACTTCAATGTCAAGTCAAGTCAAATTTCCTTTTTATTGTACACTTTTACAAGTATACTTAGTATTTGGAGCTAGAATGAAGGTCTACTCAATAGAAAGGAGTTTTACATGAAATAAAAAGCCTGTTTTCTACAAAATGTTTATTTAATAGAGATGCTTATAGGAATTCCGGTATTCTAAATACTTGGTGGAAGAATACATTATTCGTATAAAGATACCTTGAACCTCGATCTTTACTGGCATCGTCAAATTGTGCGCGCAGCCCTGCTCCATATGTTATTTTGTATTTATTATTTTTCCCCATTGAAATAGTAATCTGATTTCCCTTATTTGTAAAAACAAGTTCATATAATGCTTCAGAGAAGATGGTATTGCGTATTCTCTAATAATAAATTCATGTATTCATATTTGCATTAATGTTTCCTATTTAAGAGCTAATGTAGAAGAAGTACAAAGTAGAAATTAATTAACATTCTTTCCATTAGTAATACTATATTATGTACATATATCCATTTGTAAGTTTGAATTTTTTTATTTTCTGTGATTATATATATGCCACTACCAAACTTGCCCACTCAACATCTCTAAAAAAACTATTTCAGAAAATATTTCCTTTATTTTATTTTGTACGGTTTTCAATATTTCTTGATCTTAAAATGGTACAATTTGTAAAGCGATGCCTGCACTGACCTTCAAAGTTTTTGTGAATACCTCAGTTCACCGACTTTATAATATACGTTTTATTCTTTAAGTTATTATGCCCG
>JAHZNB010004471.1:0-10020 GCA_027744295.1 Callyntrura guangdongensis
TTGGGATAATTGAGCTATTGCTGTATCATTTTCTCTATACCGTTTTCTTTGACCTGGTAACTCAAGATTTCCTTCAATTCTCATCAACATATTTTCTATTTTTCTGGCTCTTGCTGCACTGCATTCAAAAACCTTCATAAAGGAGGCTTGTAAATCTGTATACGGGACATAAAGCGATTGTGATTGGAATTGGTAGTTCTTGGTGCATGATGAATGATGATGCAGCAATAGCTTCAGATTGTCTTAATTATTACACCGCCGTACATGACTGCGAATCGTATATTTCATCCCAAGCATGGGTTAATTATCTTGTTATTATGTATAAAGATTATTATTACAAATTTTATAAGTATGATATATACTGTAAATTGGTTACGAAAATATTCCTAGTTTGTTTAGTTAGCACTATGATATTCAACATGAGATATGTAAGTATTGGATTGTTTTATCATTATCCCTTGACTTTCTTGGTTTTCAGATTCAGAAGGTCTGTCGTGCATGTGTGCGTAATTTTGTTGAAGTGTTTTCAGTAAAGCATGGTTTTCTTTTTTTTAAATCTCCAAATACTATGACGTCTAAAAATACTCGTACCATCTTTCCCATATGCTAGTTTACCAAATGCATTCTGGGAAATAACTTTTTCAGGAACAGTAGCCTAAAAAATAAAAATTTATTCTTAGAAATTGTAAACGTATCCATGTACTCCTTAAGCAATCCCGCCAAACGTCAACTTTACTTTGTGATGACAAAGAAAGTAGACGTAGCTTACAAAGTGAGCTAGCATAACACATTATTTACCTACTAACTACGTCATATAACAAAAATTAACACTGGCACTAATCCTAAACATATCCCATGGAAAATATTTCCTACCCGGAAGTTCGCCTTCATTATGGAACCTTTTATGGTAAGATTTGTGAAATAGTTAAAAGGTGATGAAGGCCGCCTTTCATCATTATTAAGTAGGAATGGAAAGATGAAACTGCAGTTTGAAAAACCATGGTCAAATATCAACTAACAAAAGGCTTTCAAAACTAAACGACGAGATAAGTCACTCCTCTGTGCCCTATTACAAGAATAAATGGAGGCTAGCTGGTGTTATGTAAGTTTCATAAAATCTTTGTCAGATGTCAGTTTTACTTATTATTTCATGAAACTTTTCAAGTTTCGCTTCAACTTTCTATCCTGTTCACTTTTCACTTTTTTCAAACTGTTACGTGCAAGATTTTGCGCTAACAATGGTGCCGTTGCTTCAGCGCCTACCATTTTCACGTCGTGATTGCTGTTCGTCAAGCTATTAATATGTTTCAGAGGATTGAGAAATTGGAACATGCATCGCGCATTAGAGTACATTGAATCATTGCAGCAAACAAACTTCACAAATAAGTATCATTATGGAAGATAGCGAAAATTGAATCTTCTTCAACCTTTTATACTATGACGTAACTATAAAATTCGCTTAGTTAAGTGAAAGTGTACCTGTTGAAAATGTTTTAATGTTAAATGTTTCGCCCATTTCACTACAATACACGGTGCTGATTCCGGCCAGATTAAAGTAAAGACGTTTTCAATGTTTGAAACCCTCTACAGTTTTATTTTTGCTTTCACTTACTTCATTATGGTACTGCTTTTTAAACAAGCCATAGATGTACTGTCCACCGTTATAACGGCTGGATGACCTGTGAAGTATGAACAACAAAGAACTTGCTCAATTTTCTAGTAAGCTGCTGTGTATTTCTTTTATTTGCTAGTGTGCTTTCCCTCTCAGTATGTTTGTACAACAACTAGCCACATACTGTCAGGAAGATTGTCAGTTGTTCAGCCTTGTCACAAGTCACATGTATTCTAAAAGCATCCGTTTGCATTTCTTGAGAGAAATAGTATGGACGTCAATACACTTGTGGTAGTTGTTTTCTCCAGTATTGTCAGTGTATATTTTTTGTGCCGCTGCCTAAATAAACTCAAATTCTCAAGTGTCTCACTGTTTTGCTTTTTAGACAATATGGAACGAAATTATCTACTATGCGACACACTTTTTTCTAACTGAGTGCGACGTTATGCTAAAGGTTCCTACTCACGCCCTTGGAAATTTACCGTTCAAAGAAAACTTGGATTTATTTTGGCGAAGTGCGTTATTGGTTGTGACTGTATACTAAATACAAACGAAAACAGCGAAGTGCTTCCCCGAATGAAATTTTCAGAAAACAACAAAATTGTAAGCATTCTGACAGCCATTACGTGGTTTCGTGTTAGCACACTGACTGAAATAACCCGAACCACTGTTATTTTTTCCAGGTAAAAGCATTTCAGCACGTTGGACCCTTTTTATACACGTAGTCACGAACTCAACTTGATTCTATCTCTAAAAAAGAAAAATATAACTGTTCAGAGAAAGTCAGGAGAAAGAAAGGAGAAAGCTTATGATGGTGATACGTATTCACACTCAAGATAATTGTGTTATCTATCAATTTTTATACGCGCAGTGACAACACAAAGAACTCTTCGGTTCTGGTAGCTCACACTTTGATGCATGCTGTTGTTTTTTTCTTCTCTCAAGTGTACAAATACAATTTAAGAATGTTAATGCAGGTAAGCATGTGTACCTTGAAATAATTTGTGTGGGAAGGGTTGATAATCGAACACTATGCTCACTGTCTATTTTTATACTTTATCATTTCCTCAACCACGTTTTTGTACCCTGTGATAGGCACAACTTTGCATGAGATGTAGTAAATTCTATATTTTATTTGCAGAAAGCCCCATTACATTTCCTAGACTTTTTTGATGTTGTCTTTTGATTCGAATGAAACGGATAGTATGGAATTTATCGAGCTACCGAATGCCGTTAGAAGATTTCCAAGCTAAACGTTGGCCATAAATTCTCGAATTTTAAGATATGTATCAATTTCCGACATTAGTTTTTCAGAATCGTAATCGTGCAATAAGTACTACGAATACAGAATGATGAGCATGAAAGTTAACCGAAATTCTAACAAGCATTGTTGAACTTACAACACAACTGCAACGACGCTTCAGTATATTTTAACAATGTCAGTGAGCAGTGCACTACATCTAAAACATATAAATATATATATAAATACATAAATAAATCTAATAATATGTCGTACTTTGTATTCAGCATGAAAAAAGCCGATTGACGGAAATAGGCAAAGAAATGACATCAGTCGCGTTCCAAATTCTTTGAACAACTTTGGAGTATTTTCTGTATCAAAAGTACAGTCTTGTGTAAATATTGACTCTATCAAATATTTATACTTCTTGGCATTAAATCTTCTCCAGCTAAAGGAATATTTGCTCCTGTCATATCCAGCGTAGGCAATCAGAAAAGGAACAAAACGGAATAACACAGTGTAGTAACGTAGCGACAAAAAAGAACAAATATAAACAACTGCTTATCATCCAGTTTAATTTTAATATCAAATAATACTGGTGCCATTTGCAACAGTTTGAATTTATTTCATTACCACGGAAATTGTTAAGTGGTAACTTGCCCATGAGTTCTAATTAAACTTTGAAGTTATTAGTTTAATTGTAGGGCTTGGGTAATTGTAATTTACTACGAGAATCAATTAAGAAGAGGAATCCAAATTAAGGAGCTAATTGATGGATCAAACTTCAAAATTCTAAAAAAGCTTGTAGTAATAACTGCAGTAACCGACGGACAGATAGGCAACTACATGTAGTGTACAAAATTTAATTGTAGGGTCTTCTTGGAATATTCCAGGGCCACGACAAACAAGCTTGTGGAATTATTGTGAGAAACGAAATGATAAAAACAAGTATCATAGTTTCAACGTGGAATGTGCTGGCGGATGTTAGGTAATGTAGCTAAATATTTACAATGTCGACCTACGTGGGTGTATACAAGAAACAAGTGGGGCCAGTGGGGGTAAAAAAGAAAAGCGAATTCTTATAATAAATTTTGAATATGCATTTTCTGCTTATATATATTATTGGGAGTCAGCAGATTTTTTATCATTAACCTTTTCAGTACTTATTCCACCTGATTAAAAGTCCCTGCTCCCTCATTATGTGGTTGTATTTGCACGGAGGTGATTATTTGCCAGCGAGGGAAGCCACAAGAACTTGGTTTTTGTGTAAGGTTAAACGTCGGTCGCCTAATGAGCTACAATCATGTAATATCGTCTACAGCGTGTTTCATTGTGGTTCAAAAATGATTTCGTTCTATCAAAGGTGCCGACAACTGCGCTTTTTTGTAGTTGAAACTTTCTCGATTCCATACAAACTAAACAAGTAAAAATCTTATTGCAGCTAGTAATATAAATGATTCACATTTCGAGTGATTACCTTATAAGCTATCATCGGTTCGTTAAGAAACCATATTTTAATGTAAATTTTATCCTGGTAGATGCTTTGGGAGACAACAAGAAACAGCGTAAGCACGAATATTAGCAACGGGCTAATTTTAAATATGATAAAGGGTAACAAACAGCAATTCATAACAGAACGTTGAAGAATTCCACTCAACAGTCGGCGAAATATTTTAACTTATTCATGTATTCATTCATTATATAAGTATAATTTGTATGACGCTGATTCCGTTATTTACTGCCTTACTGGGTATATGCATTCATGTTTAAATAATGTATGAACTATATTTTTAGGATATAACTACCAGCTACCGTTTCACTTTGAACCACAAAGGACTTGTACGCCCTGCATATTCGTGACTTGTGTTGGAAGTAGACCCCCATCATGATCCAAATTTATCGCTCGCTAATAGCAATAATGGAAACAGCAGGCTGTTTCCCAATTCGCATACTCGTTTTGTTCAAATTCAATGGATTTTTTTTTTCTTTTTCTTTTTCAAGTACCAAATCCATTTTAGACGAGACGCGTCATCATAATATACATCGACAGAAGTGCAACGGAATGTTTGAAGAAATGTAAGAAAAAGTGAAAGTGTATGTAAATATGTATAACCAGTATGAGACGGTTCATGTAAAAAATACTCTACACACGACGTCAGACCGCCAACATCCCGCCAGAGAATTGAAACAAATTATCGTTTTCGTGAATACCAGCTCTTTTAATGGACTCAATGCCTTGGAAGTGTCCATAACTATTCAAAATCATTGCTGGCATTCTGGGACGACAAGATTCTGTGAAAACACACTGACAAAAGTGCTTTTGAAAATACTGCATTTGCGTAATATTCTTTTTTAAGACTAAACAAACAAACTCTTCTGGACAGACACAGTAAATATTTATGCGTACTATTTCGTATCGTTTAATGTTATGATGGTGTTAGAAACCACACTGACTTTTATGGTTCAGTGGTTTCCAAATGAAAATGGACTTGACGGACTTCGTCCCCGAAACCAACTTCCTTCATGCAAGCTACATAAAAATCTGTTGGTATCGTTAAAGTACTTGAATAACAGCCATGTCACCAAAAGATAACACTATAAAGCCAAAATGCTGCTATAATTACGATAATTTGAAGCAGTTATACTTCAAAGGTAACATATTTCTCTTGAAAACTGAAACTGTCTTTCAGCAATTCCGTTTGAATTTTTTTGTTTTATTGTATAGAACCTAACAGTAATCTAACCATCTCCTCTCTTATTTTCTACCCGTTTCGATTTCACCGAAAAACATTCCAATTAGAGTAAATCCAGAGTACTGGGGTCAGCTTTCGTTACATGAACCGTGCAATTAATGTTCTCTATAATTAGTCATCTACTTAACGAAAGGTATAACTATCCCCGTGTTAACTTTGTTGATTTAATTTTAAACTAAAGGCTTATATTTTTTGATGTTATAACGAGAGCTCACTTTTCAACCGAACATTGGCTGATCTCAGGATTGGCCATTGGGTTTGACGGCCAAAAAAAGTCAAAGTAATATTACAGACAGACGATCCCTTCGTGTCTTTTTTCAAAAGGTACAAATATAAAAACAGAAAGGCCAAAAGTGTGTGTGTGTGTGTGTATGTTGTGTAATTTTGAGTTTTATTTTGTAACTAAAAGTCTCCAATTATGTGATCCCCTATTTTTGACTGTAAGCCAAACATCCATTTGATTAGTTACCTCATTCCTATAAGCAACAACATTAGGTAGCACTAAGAAAGAATGTGTTTTGTTAAGGCTTCGACAAAAATGTGCTCGAGGACGAAGAATTGTACTAGAATAAAACATAAATATATAGCTAAGTTTGACGTAGCCCATTGTAACCATTTATTTAATACAGATGGTGTGTAACAACGGCGTACTTTTTTGTCTACAGTCTCTGCGCTACAGCAAATCAGGATGAATGCATCACAATCATAATAATAATAATAATAAACATTATCTCAGAACCGTGTGTTGACAAATTACCGTGATTTGACCAATTAGCACTGCTAATTAGTAACGATTATTTTCTTCGGGGGCGGCGACTACATCATTGAATAAGCCCACCTGACAAAATGCATCTAACTAATTAACACACTGTGCTTATTTAAAAAAGGCATATGTTGATTTTATACGCTTGTTTTTCTTTCTCTCACGACCATCAGTATAAATCCTTGACATTTTTTGCAAGCTGCTCGCACATAATTTATATGCAGAGAGGTAGAAAGGATTTTCACTGTGTACAAAAAGAGAACTAGAATTTTCACTATGTAGAAATAGAATATTAATAGAGTGAGCCAATGAACCTCCAGACTATAGAAAGACTATAGGTCAAATAGAAAGGGCACTGATGGAATCTTTCTGGGAATATCAGAATTCAAGGCATCCATTTTCTTCTTTTTTGTTGTTTCGGATTGCTAGCAATATAACCATAGATTCAAGGTTCTGTGTATTATATACTCAAAGAATGTTGGGAACACTACAGATCATTGATATAAAGAAGCATGTTGATTGAACAAAGTAAACTCTTGAATAGCTCCCGTGTGTCGTGGGTGTTCAGTCATACATAACGAGAATTTATGTATAAAATTTTTGAACAACAACGCAATTTTCCCAATTCGTAATCTAATAAGGAGATGAACCTGGCGAGTGAAATTGTGACACATTCCTATTATCCTATAACCAGTTTATGTTTACGGTAATAATGATTTCCATTACACGTGCAGTCGCAAAATGACGCATTTTGGTTCACGTTAATTAACAGAGATATGTCTCGCGAATACTGGAATATTCATAATGTTTTGTATTTTTTCATTGTTGACTGGTTATGACGATGTATTGACAGAAACGATGTTCCTGGAATTTCTTTCACCTATGAAGGTTCGAAATTACGTGTAGGTGTACATGCGGAGATACAAAATAGTTCTCACGTGGGGTCTGTACAGTCGACCCCCACCGAATCGGTCAAAAAGTAAAGTCATGTAATTTAATGCGTTAAATTCAATGAACACGATCACAACTATAACGGCACACTCTATCAAGTATCCGGGGGTATTTGAGTACAGCCACAACATCTCATGCTATTCATGTCCGTGTGTTTTCCCATTATTCACTCCGCTCTGCTTCATAGTAAAAGCTTCATGAATTTATAGTATCTAGTAGGCATGTGCAATTTATAATGTTTTTGTCCGTGTAGCTTAAAACTACATTTTATAGCTATAAGAAGTTAGTAATGTTATAAATAAGTGAAGATCAGTTTAGTTAATGCATTAATAAATGTTCCGTATATTAAAGGTATGCCTCAGCTTTAAAAACTCATCACGGAACGCCATTCGCCTGTAAACCTGTAACTTTGGTAATGTATACATGGTCGATCCGTGTAATCTAGCGATCATCCTCCGTAATCCTATTACTGGCAAATAGAACAATGCCTTGGGTAGGATTATAAAATAAATCGAAAAAGGGTTCAGTCTACTGTGTCAATTGGAGATCAACTGTGTGAATGGGCGATCAACTGTGTAAATGGGCGATCCACTGTGTCATTATGTAAGATACTGTAATCATGTTTGCACCTTTAAATCAACGCAGTTTTAATTTTTATAATTGAACTATCTGTCATGTACTAATTTAGCAACTTGTAATGTTTGATTTACATCTATACACTTTGCAGATCGCTTAGGCGATTTTGATATGAAGTTAAACTTATCAGCATCAACATCTACCTGCATCTCCTGCAAAAAATTAACGAAATTAAAAAACGAAAGTCTAGAATTTTCCTCTTGATTTAATTTGTTATTCCAACGATTCCAACCTTCTGCGTTGTTTGTAGTATGCGGGCCTTCATTTTCATACTGATTCGATAACTTTCTATCAAATTTGGATTCACTGTCATGAGTCCAGGTTAATAACATGTAATCGTGAAACTTGTCTATTTGCTCACAATGATGGGCAATGGAGCACTTTCGTGAACAGCATGATAACCATCTTCGATTTGGTCTAACGGGAGAAACGGAATAGCTGAAAATCTACGAATCAATCTTCTTGTATGCCCGTACTTTTTGTTTTTATAAACAGCGGCAAGCCCTAAATCCCGAACTTTTCTCCAGATGTACTGAGAGAAGTGAAACAAACAGCCTTGAATAATATCTTCAGATAAAACCTTCCTCACCGCTTTAATTAGTACATGACAGATAGTTCAATTATAAAAATGAAAACTGTGTTGATTTAAAGGTGCAAACATAAATTGGATCGCCCATTTACACAGTTAATCGCCAATTGACACAGTAGACTGAACCCTTCTTCGACTTATTTTATAATCCTACCGAAGCCATTGTTCTATTTGCAAGTAATTGGATTACTGAGGATTATCACTAGATTCCACGGATCGACCATGGACACACAATCGTAGTTTTCGAGTACGATAGAATAACGTAAAGTTACAGATTCCCGTCGTACTCGAAAACTACACGGTCAATTTTATTGAAAATCGGTAGCTAGGTAGTTTAAGATATTCTCTATCATATGGTGAAAGAGTTTTACATAAAAATAATTTTAGAGACATTAAATTGATATTTCAAACAAAAACATAAACAAAAATACATGTTTTTGTATTCTTTGTGTAGTTGTAACTTTCACATTTGCATTTTGTCAAAAATGCCATTTTTTGCTTCATTTTTCTATTACTGAAATGAAAATATCAACCACCGCCCACAAATTCTCAGCTAATGTTCTGTTCCTGTAAACAAAAATCAATGACCAACTAGAAAAACAAGAACAGAATTATGGCTGTATACTTCAACAATGAATACGTTCTGCTGTATTTTTGGTTTTGGATTTGTGTGTGGTCGTTGTTATTTTCAAATAGAAAAATGAAACATTTTAAAAAAATAATTTTTTTTTGACAAAGTGCAGATGAGAAAGGAAATTGCTACAGCAAGGCTCAGCCAGAATTCATTTTATTCATTTTAATATATGTCACTGTACTTAACCCAAACGTATTTCAGAGCTGAAAATAGTAAAGAAAATACGAGGTAAATTACACAACACTTGTGTGAGAAAAGGAGTTTAATTACTTCCTGATTCAAGACTGCGTGAAGTGGAAAGGACTCAGATGTCACTGGACACTACAAGTAACTGTTCCGAGTTAAAGTAGTGCCGATGGATTTCATATTGAATTACAAAACAGGATACATTTCGCCTTATCTGAGGGTCACTCTTACCATCTCCTCGTGGTAATATGATATATTATGTAGATCTCAGTCACGTAAGAGACGTGGAAAGACGAGCACAAAGATTACGATGTTGATTATAAAATTGACAAAACGTAACGTGGACACTAAAGGAAGTATAGCGTCTCCACACAAATTGAATATGAAAGAAAGTATCCATGAATAATTCAAGGATATCCTTGTGTATTTTTTCAATCAAGGAAATTCAATATCCTTTTGTAGTCTAAAAGACATACTTCCTACGACTTTTACGTATTAGATATCGCTTCAAAAAAGCTGCTTGGAATTTGACAAGGATGATCATGATCACGTACCGGGATAGTTTAATTTTATATCGTACTACGCAGAAAACATGGTACCCCTTACTCAACTAATTCCAAAGCTATTTCACGTGAAAGCATAAACATGCATAGTCG
>JAHZNB010004472.1:0-10833 GCA_027744295.1 Callyntrura guangdongensis
TACACAAAGACCGACAGAAAATGAAGCCCTGGCCAAGCAATATGAATGTCATCAGGATTTGTCTCTTAAGGAATTCAAAGCCTTTGGCGCACTCAGATGCGCTCATCGGGTACAACTGCGTAATCTGTATGCCGAAATTGCTGGAAAAGCGTTTTCTCTGGACAAGGAGCCTATACTAGAGTTGATAATGCAATCGGTCTGGGAACTGGGTCCCGGACGTCGAGAAATTCATATTGATTTTGAACTCGCGGAGCATAAAGAATTTGCGCTGGCCCTCCTAGAACTGTTGCAGACCTATGGTGAGGAAAACGGCACCAACTGGAGCAATCCCTTGGTACTTGTATCCCTTAGCGTTTTAATCGTCAGGATTCTGGAAATAAACGAGTCGTTGGAAGTTAAAGCGTACGCCGCCAAAATTCTCCAAAGGTACAGAGTAATAGCAGAGGAATGGTGCACAAAATTGGAAGAATTGCTTGTCCGGACGGTGGATGAAAAGGACTCCAAAGAATTGATGAGTTACTTGCTGAAAGCCGCCATAAGTAGCGTCTTCACATTCAATTTTACTGCTGTTGAGAGTCTGTCATTTGTCATCCGAGAGGCTGCGGACATTACCCATTTGCTAAAGGCACTCTCTCGACTACATTATCTGGTTGTCCGAGAAAATATTCTGACTCAAAATCCTCCTTCCAGATTCATCCGTGATTTGTTACGCCACGCCAGATACACAATTCCTCTCAATCTGGAACGTTATTTGCACGATGTTCTTACACAAGCCCCCCTAAATTTGGCCCTCCATCAGTTTGCATCTTCCAAGTGGTTTGACGCGGCAAATATTCTCCCCTCTGACATTCCAAAGTTTATCCATTCTGGCAACAGATGCGCCGTCAAGAAGCACGCTTACCAGGCAACGTACACCATATCCTCGAAAAGTCACAAGGTTTGTGTCGACATTCTACGGGGCACGTTTTTTGTGGATGGATATCCACCATCCATGCTACCCGAGAAATTCATCCGCCATCCGTTATACAATAGCTTTTTTCGGAGCAGCCAATTTAAAGTTCAGCGCGTATCACGTACGTTTAAAACGACCGATCCGTATCGCGGTCTTCATTTTGAATTCACTGAGGGCGACAACGACAGTTTGATAATCCGACAGATTTCCGGAACTGGTCAGTGGTATGAGCTGATACCCAGAGAATTCCTGCGTGAGAACGTGGCCCATGACTTGATTAATGATTTTACGCACTGGTTTGATTCTAACAAGAAAACGTTGCATTTTCGTCGACCAGCCACGACAGATGAAGAAATCATTGAGAACGATACGGACTACTTGCTTGTTCCTATTATGACTGAAAATTGCACAGACATTCCAAACGAATGGCACCTCCGCAAGTACGATGGGACAGAAGAAACGTCTAGATGCTACCTAGTATCGATAAAATCGTTTGGATTTCAACAAATTGTTAGTAATTTGAAAAAACTGGAAAGCAGCGACTTCATCCATGTACATAATAACAGTCCTGAAAGCAGTGTTTCAGCGCGACTCTGGCGACACAATTTATCCTTTTCATTGAAGGATGGCTTACTGGAATGTGACAACTACCCAGATTTCTACATCCCTCTATCCAGTAGTGGAGGACAAAGTCTCGGTACTCTGGTTGGGCTGCAGAGTGGAATTGTTCTCGAGAAGGAAACGACTGCGGAGTCCAGTGGTAAAAAGAAAATGTTTTTAGTTCAGCATGGCACGTTGTCAATCCACTCTAAAGAGAGTGTAGATCATCAACAAGTGGTTGTATCCGGGGGTCTGAGAAATCCCACGTATTTTGTGTTTGAGATGGATCAAACTTTGCAAAGGTACGCTTTACTATAAATGGATTTAATTTTTGAATTACATACAGGTTGAATTTCTTGTTAACTTTTGTATATTTTGCCATTTGCAACTTTGATTATTTAAGGCTCAGTCCAGGAAAAAGCAAATCTGCTGGGCTCTACTTGGCTGTTCTTCATGCTGCCACGTCCTCTCCGTGGCCAGACCCTTTTACCCAGTTAACCGGAGCCGAAATGGCGACGTGGATTCTTCAGTCAGCGTATGTTTGGTCATGTTCTCCATACGACAAGGAATGCACGGAGACTCTTCGACAGATATCTTCCCTGTCTCCCGCTTACAAGTATTACCCCGATCATTTGAAGGTCATGCAGGTCGTAACTTGGCCGAAAGGCTTAGAGAAAAATTCCTACGCAGCTTATGACGGGTACGCTATCATCGTAGAAAAGCTTATGAAGGACAGTAGAAGACTAGCGGGGTTGTTTCCCCAGAAACCTACCAACATTCCGGCAGAGAATACGATGGAAGTGTGTCACCGCTCGTATTACCGGAATATCAACATGTACAACAAAGCAGCCCATCTCACTCCTGATTTTGCAGTTGATGTCGTCACCTGTTTTAAGGATTCACAATTAGAACTCCAGTCATACAAAAATGGACACAGTAACCTAAATGACCTAGCTACATTGGGAAAATATCGACAGCTTGGAAGTCCTTCCCCCGTAACACAACAGGTTGAGTCTCTGATAATGACATCTGAAACTTTGCCTCACTGCACTGAAACTGACGAATTAACAAAAAAGTGCCTACCGGATTGGCTTCATATGAAATTTCGAGACAATTGGCTCCGGCTCTTTGCCTTGTCACTAAATAAAGCCCATGAGAAAGTCGAGCATGAGCTTACCTTCATTTTGGGGGCACTGCTGTACTCTGGAAAAGGTTCTTTTGGACAACTGCTTAATCTCCATAATGTTTCAGTTGGTAATCAACATGGAGTGCCTTTTCCGACACCACCCATATCTTTAACGGATAATAGTTATAATCCATTAAACAATGAGTTTAAAGATGACGTTATTAAATGTGGAGTTCAACTGGATGCCACTCAACCTCCATCATCAAACAACTTTAAAACCCATCAAGAGTACACAACAGCCAGGGAAAATTATAACAGTCGCCTCCAGCAGCAAGTTGCTGAATCCTGTCGAGTCATAAGAACTTACTGGCCACAAGACGAAATTAGTTTTAATCAGTTCGAGCGAGCAGTTAGAGGCCACCATCTACTTGAAAGTAGCTACAACTGCCGCGCACATAAACAAATCAATCAAAACTTCAAGGTCTGGTTCAACAATCGTAATTTAAAATTGTTCATTTCTAAAGTGGACGGGGAGTTACAGACATTAGGAAGGAGAACAGGTTTGAAACTTGAAAACGAACCATCCGTCGGAAGTCTAATTTTTGAAATGATACCTGACGTAGCGGACAATTGGTCAAGGAACGAAGTTAATTTTGAAAACCCCACCGACATTAATTCAATAACCTACAAAGTAATGTCAACGGGTGCACTGGAACTTCCAAATACGTCGTCTTCCGAATACTTACAACAAAGGAACACGTGCATAAAATTAGCAGAAAGTTTTCTTGGGATTATACAGAAGATGCTTATTAGTGGTAGCCCGTCAAATGAGGCGCTTACCAAGGCGGGAGTATACCACAGGCTGGCACCAGTTTCCTTGCTTCGCGAAAAGTTTGGGACCGGTTCAGACTCGCTGACGGAAGGAAACTGCAATGTACGAGCATTGGCGGTGGCTTGGGTACATTTGCGGCGCTTAAATAGAATTATCATGTTCTCTAATAACCAAGAAAAGTATTCGGTGGAGCTGACTCGGGAACTCGAAACTAGAGAGTGTGAAAACTGGAACCCGCTCGAAAATCCGGAGTGGCTTCTTCTCGAACTGGAACTGGACATCACAATCCGCCCTATTCAGGTTGAAGTGGCAAGAAGGATGATGGAGATGCCCAATGGGAAGAATGGAACGATGCAGCTGAACATGGGGGAAGGGAAGACATCCGTGATCATACCAATGATCGTGGCTGCCCTGTCTTCGAGGAAGGATCAGGTTTGTCGCGTCACCGTTCTCAATTCTATTTTCGCCACTAACTTCAATCTGCTGGGAGTTACCATTGGAGGACTTTTGGACAAGAGACTGTACGCAATTCCCTGCAACCGGGACCTCCATGTTTCTTCTTACTTGAATCAAATGCAATCGACTTGCGATGAGTGTTTAAGATTGGGCGGAGTCATCATGACGTTACCAGAGTACAGGTTGTCATTCCGACTTCAAATGTACAATAATTTTCTTCAAACTGGAAAGGAGACTGTTGGACAGAATGTCTACAATATTGAAGCCTGGCTCAGGAATCCGGAAAGCAACTGCAAATTGACGGGGGCAGTTCGAGATGGTCCGTGTGCCAAAAGCTGCTAGAATTTCTTCCTCACGTAGCCTCCCAATTATTCGCCAAGTTTGGTAGCAAAGTAGTTGAGTTTGACCCGACAGTGGCTTCCAGTAATCCTGAAAAATTTACCCACTTTCGAATATTAGACGATGAAGCGAAACAAGATTTGAACGAGCTGATGGTAAATGGCATTCTAGAAGGGAAAGTGAATTTAATTGGGAGATTGTTGACAGAAGAAGAGAGAGATGTGGTCAAAGAGTTTCTTGCCAATGACACTATTTCCGAAGAAACCCACAACACATTTCTGGAGTTAGACAGCTTGTCCGCTGAGAAGAAGAAGGTTTTGTTGCTGGTTTCCGGATATCTCCGACGAGGAATTCTGTTCACGGCGCTCAAAAAGCGATGGCGAGTTGAATACGGAGTGAAAAAGGCTGCACCAAACTCTTCCACCAAGTTAATGGCTGTTCCGTTTCGTGCCAAGGATGTGGCTGCTGAAAGAACGGAATTTGGACATCCTGACGTAGCCATTCTATTGACACAACTTAGCTATTTCTACTCTGGTTTGGATGACAATCAGCTTTTACAGTGTTTTCAGATTTTGGAAGCTTCCATAGCAGGACCAGAAACTGTGTATAATTCCTGGATAAAGAGCATTCCCCCAAAAGTAATAAAAAGTGAAACAGTAAAGACTTACCAGGGAGTCAATCTTCAAGATTATGAGCAACGCAAAAAATATCTGTTCCCGATTTTGAGAAAACACCGCGCTGTTGTGAACTTTTATCTGGAGAATGTGGTGTTTCCAAAAGAAAGCAAACAATTTCCAGGAAAGTTGGTGACCAACGCATGGGATCTCTGCTACGAGAGAAGCAAACATCCAACAACGGGATTTAGCGGAACAAATGACACCAGTCTATTGCTCCCAGCACAGATATCACAACAAGATTTGGATGAATTGGTGGAAACAAACACTGAAATGGAGAAAACCTTGGAGAGAGCAGAGAATTTATGGAAACGTTCCTTGGAAATGGGGGTTGATTGCAAGACAGTACTTGAGTTGATGGTCAAAGACGATCTTCGTGTGTTGATTGACGCTGGAGCCCTAATGTTGCAGTTGGGGAATGAGGAAATAGCTCAGCTTTGGCTCGATCTGGATAAGCAGTTGAAGGGTGTGGTGTACTTTAATGAGGCAGGAGAAATGGTAATTAAAGTCAGACGTTTCAGTGGCTACCGGAAGAGGGAGAAGACTGACAAGGACGCCCCATTGGCGTTGTCCTCATTCAAGGACAGCCTAGAAAATTGTGCCGTTTACTTGGATGATCAGCACACACGTGGGACAGACGTAAAGCTACCAACCTCCTTTAAAGCGTGCGTCACTGTGGGAAGTGGAATGAGACGGGACAAGTTGATCCAAGCTTGCATGCGCATGCGAAAACTGGGTAAAGGCCAGTCGGTCCACTTTTACTTGTCGCACGAGGTACACAACAAAGTCTTGTTGAGGAACCAAAACAGAACAATCACTGTCGATGCCATTATCAATTGGACTAAAGAGAATAGCTACAAATTCGAAAAGGATGGCCTTGTGTACTGGGCCACCAACGCCAGAAACTATGCTAAAAACTTGGCGGCAGACGACTTATATGAACTGTCTGGAAAAACAGTAGCGGAGGGCATCCGACTAGGAGGACGTTGTGAAGATCCCGATGCACAGAAACTTCAGGTCATGTATGGTACCTACCATGAACAAACTTTGGTGACATCTGTAGTTCCTATGTGGTTTCAAGCGATTCCAAATCTATTGATCGATTATAACAATGGTCATCCATTTGAAGAACAAGAACTTCCATTCAAAGTACTCAAAATGTTGGATGATGTCGAGACAACGGTACTGAAAAAGTGTGAGGATAACATTCCGGAGGCTTTTATTTTCCACAACATGTTGGATGAAGAGCAGGAGAAGGAGCTTGAACCAGAACAAGAAGTGGAGCAAGAGAAGTTTCGACCTCCTCCGGAGACTCCCTTGCCGCCAGAGCTGCATGCGAGTGTCCAGTACTGTGTAACAAAAATGAATGCAGTCTTCGTCATGGAAGGCATTTCCAGACTTTGCGACATATTCCGGGACACTTCAGTTAAAAATAAACTGCAGACGGATGGATGGGGCGAAGGATGTTTTGCCACTGAAGATTTCATAAAAGCTATTAAGAAGTCGAGTAATTCAAGAAGAGGGGATGACATGGACAGCTTCCTGAAAGGCATTCGATTCGTGGTTTCTTTCAAGAGTGATGTTGGTAGCACATCAGTCCTTCTGTTGAGCCAATTTGAGGTAAACTGCCTTGTCACGGAACTGAGAGAAAGGCACTGTTCCCAGAATACGTCGTTGCATATGTTCTCCGGAAGGTGGATGGATGGACAACCGACGTTTGTGAATGATCTCCGACTACAGTTACCGATTCAAAGAGAACTCTCAGAGGAAGTACTGGCTCCCCTAATGATATGCGCAGGAAATTTGTATTTTGGAAGCATGCAAGAACAAAGAGCATTTGCTCGTTTTCTTGGTTTACGACTTCGGCCCTGGAAGGAAGAAGAGGAGGCGGCCTTTAATGAAAGGAACATTTCCAGCTCAGGGTTTGTTTCACCTTCATGTCCAACACTGAGAGAGGGATGTAATTTTCTAGATGACCCTATCGAGATGATGATGGGGATTTTGAAAATTAGAAACGATGTTATAAGGGATTGGGATCATGTCGTTACTATTTTGGATACTTGCGCTTATCTTTCCTTATAAATTAAGGTGGTCAAAAATTAATACTTACCTAATACGTTTACATAGCTAATAATAATATTCACCTTTTATTTTGATGTATCTAAACCTTAACTTGGTAAAACATTTCTGTTGTGTGGTTTTTCAGAGTATGACCGGTGCTGAAAGTATGCAATGAAATGAATATGAAATGGTTTCACGAATGGGAGCAACTTTATGATTCATTTTATTTTTTGACTAATTAATTATCAATGTATTATCCTCATTTACTATGTGCAGCAATAGTTTTTAAGATAAGTTCGGTGTATTATCCTAACTTTTTATTAAATGTAATTGTAATTGTACGCATAAAGTATTTCTATATCGTGAAATTGCCAAATAAATTTGAAGCGTGTGTCTGTGTGTATACTATAAATTTACTACATACCTATATTATTTGACTATTTGATTTTATATACTTTGATGTAGGTATGCATTTATTGTTAAAATCAAAAAAGTTCACAAACGGATGATAGATAAAAACAAACTGTGACCCTGGCGTGACATTTGGCATGCATTCCACATACTAAATACTAACCCTGAGTGTCACGTAACTCTTAAGAAGACTGTTTCTTGTTATCATAGAAACAAACCGCGACGATGAATTCGTGGTGAAGCTAACGATTTAAAATATGTCAAATTTTCTATTTCACTATGAGAAAGGTGAACGGTATGAAGGCAAGTTGTATCATGATCGTTTGCTAACACCATTTGCATTACTGTATTAATTCCATTAATTAAAAAAACTGAACGAGATTTCACTGAAAATAGCGGTTTTATTTCTGCTTAACTACTGGCTATAGTCTTTGTATAAAAAACGAAGATTGACTGGAACTCTTTTTAAGGTCTTGGACGGTATTGTTGTTGTTGCTGTTGTTGTGGTTGAGCTTGTCCTCCTCCAGTTTGGGGCAATCTTGGAACGTGGGCTCCAATTGGCTGGAATCCATTCTCATCGGCAATGTACTGCAAGTCAATTTGTTGTCCTTCTGGGGAGATGTAGGAGAAGGTTCCTTGGATAACCTGGATGGGTTTGTCAGGCTCGGGTCCGGCCTTAATGTATCCACTTTGCTCATGTCGGTTACCATCGCTCAACTCAGATATCCAACGGAACGTTCCATCGCCGTTATTTTCTTGCTCACTTTTAGTTATAACGATCTCGCTTCCAGATTGAACAGCGGAAAACTTTTGCTGTTGTTGTTGAGCAGCACAAGCTCCCACGAGAACGAGGATGACAATCAACTACACAAATTTACAAAAAATAAACAAAATCAAAAAATTAAAATGCTAAAAATTAATCTTCACGCACACTATTACGCCACTGACGACGACAAATTGGAAACTTACAGTTTTCATTTTGGGGCGATTTGGTGATTTTCTGCCAAAAAAACAGTTATTCTTCTGTGAAATATTTTAGAATCTCTCTCTCTAGCTGGTCACTGCAACAATGCCTGCTGATTGCCTGCTGCCCTGGCCTTTTTGTAGGAGACCAAAAAGAACTGCAAAAGTGCATCCCTCCCTGGTGTGCAAACCATTTTCAAGTGCAAGTAGGCATGTAACTGTGGCGTGTCATGGGGTACAAAATCCCAAATTCCATTCTCATTTTCACTAGTTGACATTGCGCCCATAACTTATTTCGTGCCTTCTAAATTGTGTCTTCGGCATTCTCTCTCCTCTCTCTAGAAAATGCAAAAAGGAGGGGATCTCATGACAATGATGATGATAGATAACCTGTTCCTCTTTATTTTGCTGGCTAAGCACACCAATAATTCAGTAATTTGTACAACTCTTTTCGTCACCCTCTCATCCCTCGCGTTAGCAGAACAACGTTACCATCACCTATAAGACAGCGACAGCACTATCACCCTCACCGCCGTCACCTTTTTCTAGAGAATGAATGGGAAGATGAGTAGATAGTTAATAATATCCGACGATGAGAGGGACACGAACACGGCAAAATTGTAGTCGTTTGTCCATACAAATTATTTACTTCTTTAACCACGAAACGTGTAATTAGAGTCAACCATCATCTTCATCTAGTACAGCAGAAAACATTTACATTTTTTTAAACCAAAAAAACAGTTTTTCAAGATATTCTTGTAATAATGCTATAAACACTTGATCATTTTCGTGGAATGTAGCGGAAACAAAGTACTTTAACAAATTTCAGGGCGTCTGTCGGTCATTCATTCGTATAAGTGTGGNGCGTCTGTCGGTCATTCATTCGTATAAGTGTGGTAGTGTGTCGTATCAAATTGATTGGTTAAAACTAAAATTAAAACCACTAAATTAACTCCATATTGGCTCTTGGTAACATTTTATAAACCAATCAATTATGACAACCAAAATTCAAAATATCATTGAAAAATCCATAAAAAATATTTTTGATATGATGTTGATGATGATACAAATATGGAGATTTAATGTTGGTTAGTTACTTGCTTTTCGAAAAACTAATAAAAATAATTTGTTGCAGCCAATATATAATCCGTTTACAAATAAAATTAATACCAGTAATTTTTAACTAAATTAATTATTTTGTTACTTATAAAATTAATATTACCATCCATATCAAAGGAATAAAGAATGGGTGACAATAAATGTATTGCAAACTTTTTCAAAATAACGTTTTTGCTTTAAACGGCCTAATTTTTTTATACAAACCCATATTATTATGCATTGTATTATAAACTATCAACCATATCCTGCCATTTTGCTACTTTTATCATTTTTAACGGTTGTCAGGCAACCATATAGTTATTTTTATTCCCTTTTTTCTAAAAAAAAAATATGAAATATGCTAATGAGACAGTAGAAGTGACCCCTGCATGTACTTTTTCTATCAATCATTTCAATCTCGAAACCTTGTTCTGCCTGTTGTGGATGTCCCCGCTATTACTTTTCTGCAGCTGTGTTTATGACTGTATATATTTTTCTAATTGTGTTTTTCTAACAACATATAATTTTATAATTACAAGTGCATCTCTTTGAGACGTAGTGAGAGTCATTGCGTCTTCAAGGTCATCGTAGCCTTTCTCAACCGTGCTTATTCTTCCCACCACCAGTAATCTTTTTTGATTGCTATTCCATTTAGAAAAGCCGTGATTATTTGTGTACTAATTGAAATCCTTAATTAAGGCACAGCTACGCGAAAAGTGGTTCGCTGCTCCACAGGGTAAACCCAAACTCTACGTGTGGGTTCTTGTCAATGAGCACGCAAATTTTTGCGCGGAAGTGCTGCTTGTGTCCAGAAAAAGAGTAAATTGGTATGATTGCGGTGCAATTTTGTAGCATTTACATTAATAACTACTTTTGTTGGATTAAACGATAACATTAAAATGTATAGTGGTATAGGCATTGGCGATCGGGCGTTCAATTATTATTGGTAGGAAATATTTTAAATTAATATCCTACCTAACAATAACTACTTAAACTACTCATTTGTCAATTAGGAAAAAATGCCGTCGCCCTGAAGTTTTACATTAATAGACAGACGCTGTTTGCGGAAAGTATCCCAATTTTTTTACGACAATTTTATATTCAGTATTCAGATTTTGAGTATTAAAGTCAACATAACTTTACCTCTATCATGTCTACTTTTATCCTACAAAGTTAAAAAATCAAGCTACCTTTGGTTATAATTATATATCTGGGAGCGTCTATTTAGAACGTTTGAAAAAAAATCGGGGTTTTTGGGACCCCCCTCCCCCATGTCACATCTATGTCACAAAATTTTCAACCCCCCACCCCCCTATGTCAC
>JAHZNB010004473.1:0-10898 GCA_027744295.1 Callyntrura guangdongensis
GTCATGTATCATCATCAGTATGTATTAAAAGCCCTTTTCTGTCACTCTGGTGTCTGTGGATGTAACTGCTTCCAAGGCTTTTGTCCAATTAACCTGAAAATTGCCACACACATTACTGACACCCATGACTCTCATTTAGCAAAAATACAGCCTTCTAACTTTAACTGATCTCGAGATAATTAACATATTTTGCTAATTGTCCATTTTCCTCCTTATCATTTTTTCTCTTATTTATATTGCACCGCCACTGTTACTATGGAATTTTCTCCCAATAACAACAAATTTCCGTTTGACCTTATATTTTGTTTATTTACCTTTTTTTCTACTGCTGCTATGCTTTGACCACCTGAACTAGCCTATCTTTCACACTTATTCAATTTGCCCTTCTTTTCATGTCGGATATATTGAATTAGCTAACGTCTCGGCATCCATTTTTCATCATTTTAAGTGTGTTTGTATGTTAAAGTATGCGACAATGACCTGACGACTTAACAGACTGACAAATTTAGACTCTGGCTCTTTTTTAAATAATGTTGCAGGTTTGTGATTTTAATTATGCCAGAATGGGGACTAGAACAAGTAAATGCTTGGCATTTACTCACGGGTATCTCTAGTATACTTATAATCTCGTGTTTAACCTGCCATTCCACCCTCATTCTCTGTCTTCCCTCATCCCTCAATACAAACATGCCATTTTCTATTAAATATCACCCTGCTACATTTTCCTCAAAGTCATTTCTTCCTTTTTCAAAGAAGAAAGCGAATCTTCACAAGATTGTGTATATAGCATAATAAAGGTAGCATGTCGTCAAATGATTAATCAAAATAAGAAGCCATGTAACTATTACAAACGTGCACGCTCCTATTTATATATACTTTTGCATTCTTCTAATTTAATTCATTTACTATTAGAAACTATTACATGTATTAGTTATCTATATGTGTCCTTGATGCCCCGTTCGTTGTGTATTTTTACTTTCAATTTACTTACACATCTTTCAACTCTTTCTTGGGCTTAGACTTGCACGGTAAAATCATGAAAGAAATAACGAGAAACACATTGTGTGTGTGTGATTGTAAGGAAAAGAAAGAGAATAAGAAAGTTAAAGTAATTATTCTACAAATTTCCTTGTTCGTGTTCGTTTTACATCTTCATTTTATTATATCGTGGAACTACTAGCTGTTTAGAAGTGGTCGGAACTGTTTGTAGTCTCAGGCAAATTTTTTGCCACTGCAACATATTATAGTTAATATGAAACTCACAGTCAGAACCAGTCATAGTCATGATTTTCTTTGTAAGCATACTTATCTATGTCTAAGCAGCAGTCCTTTTTGTATTCTATCTGAGCGAACAAAGTAAATTTTCTCCAATTTTATCCCCAACTTACTCCCTCTCTCTCTCCCTCTCTTTCCCTTTCCAGTTCTGTTCAGTGCTCGTTTCTTTTGTTCAAAAACGTAAACTGTTTTACTCCTTTGCACTCGTCCCTTTTCTGATTCAACAACTGAGTAAACTGTTTATTTTGCACGCAAAGTTGGAGAATATTCATTCTATTCATGATTCTCGAAAAATACATACACACAACCTTGTACTTTAGTGCTAGATATTACCATCACACAATCGACACCAACCCAGGCTAAAGGCACAAGTAGAGAAAACAGAAACTTTCTATCTATAACGGGGTTTTCTTTTATGCTATTATTGCGCACATATCACAATAACCAAACTAGCCTGTTGTAAAAAAGTTTGATTTACTTACCCAACCGCTCACTAACACATTCTATTCTATCACTCACAATCGGATTGATGTGTGAGCCTTGTGAGTTGAGTTGTGTGTGTGTGCTTAGTTTGAACGCGCGTGTGTACATAGCGTATCGGAGCAAAGGTATTACATATGTACCATTGTTGCTGTGTGAAAGTGATGTGATTTTCAGTAAACACATTCATTTTATTCTCATAACAAGTGGAGAAAGTTTCCCCACTACTTACTTTCATTTTGATCGAATTTACTCGTGGTACCGGGGTAAAAAACGGTAACAAATGTATGCGCCTCTATACGCTTCTCAGCCCGCACATAAAATAGTAGTAGCATGTTAGTAAAAGAAGACTGGTTCCTTGTGTACAACTTTTTGCAGATAGAATAGCTACCAGATTTGGGCTGAAATCAAAGCAAAGGAGGAAACCAAACTTTATAATCGCAACAAAAAGTAGTATAGATGACTTGGACAGGCAGAAAGGAGCAATGGACTGCATAGTAGTCAACATTTTGAGTAAAAGTGAAACTATATAGCATTACAATGTATAGTATTACGCATCCATAGTGTAGTTTTATGACAATAATGTAGTTATTTTGTTGCTAAATCTCTGAAAATCCGGAACTTTTTTTATGGAGAAAATATCGAAACATGAAGTTCGTGAAGGGTAGCAAAAGAATGAGAAGCAATAGAGAAAAGAAAAAGGTGGTGGTCATGGAGGTATAATTCTTGCTTTGGGAGAGAAAAAACTTCACTTAAACTGTTGGGTTACATAGCCGAAATCCGGATCCTTGTGTCGTGTTAGACGATGTCGTTACTTTTATCTGGAGAATGGTGTGACAATACTTCACAATATAGAGGCGTGTTGTGTTGTGGTGCATTTAACATTGCGCAACAAAATAGTAGCAAGTTATATTATCGGAAACTGTTTGGTGGAACCTGATGATCGTCTTACCAGCAAGTTTCGTTTATTAACATCTCAACTGTTTAATTTTGCTGTAATGTATAGACATTGCATCGCTCGATTTTTCACTGTATAGAACTAGTAAAGTTTATACAAGTTTTGCTACATTTTTTTAAAAATCAGGGCAAATCTCCGGAACCAGAGTTTGTTGTACACGTCAAAAATCGAATGGTAATGGTGTGAAGGAAATGTAAATACTGCCAATTTTGATACAGTAGAAAAGTTTTCTCCTCGGCTTGTCAGAAACATTATATTGATGTTTTAGTAGTATTTTTGTGGTAAAATACTTTTATCCTTATTTATAGCGCGCGGTGAGAATGGTGAGATATTTTAAGGGATGATATGGTTCTAACACAAGTGGGGAAATATGCAACAGCTTAAACATTCACCCATTTTGATTTTGATACCCACAATGTTAGAGTGCTGCACTTCATATTAGAAAGGATGAAACTACTGTGATGTTGATGATTATTTCAGTAATTGTTTAAATTGGGAAGCTAATCCAGGTCATTTGCATTTTGTAAGAAAATACGTGTAAAAGTCAATTTGTTGATTTCGCACACAAGTTTAATTTCATCAAGTGATCAATGTCAATATTTTTTAATCGAGTAGTTAATCAAAATGGTAGTGAATTAATTTTTGGTAAACGGCATGATTTATTTCATGAGAATCATGATAAAGATGAATGAACAGTTTGTCTATAAACAAAGAAATACTTATTTAATTCATTTTTGTGGGGGGCGATAAGTAGGTATATGTTTTTATTCACAATAGTACGTAAGTAATACGGTTACAGTGTAGGTGTAGATATTTAATTACAATACTATACACAAATTCTTTAACAGCAAACGTTAATTTCAATCCTTGCTGTTTTACAAATATTGATACACTTACTTTTAATTTTATGTACTTGAATGAAACGACGTTGACTTATTTTTGTGCTCCGAAAATGTGCTATTTAAAAACATTACTAGGACATAAATCTTCTATTTTATCATTACGTTGCAGGTAAACATATAATAATAATAATAAACAGTGAACTGTTAATTACTGTATAGCATGGTGTACGTAGCATATACCACTATAATTAGTTTAGCTTTATTTATTTATGTTGATAGATAATCTTCGAAATCTGAATTAAAAGTACACTCATTCATACAATTCAGAACAACACACAGCTTCGGTATCCTTAATTCTACTTTTTATAAGGTGGGTCGTTTATCAACAGTAGTTTTACTTCAGAGAGAAATATTTTAAATGTAGATTATAAATAATACAGTACGTATTACAGGAAATATAATATGTAATTATCATTTATGGCACCCCTCTGCTGTGTGTGCTATAAATTACGCTATAGAATTGCAATTGCACCCATATTATATATTACGATTATACCATACCATTCAGATAACTGAATGTACATTTTAGTGATATTTATAGTAGATATATATCAATTTTATAAGGTACACCAGACTAGAAAACGTCTTGCATAACCACATAATTACGACGTAATTTCGAATTACAAATAGATACATATTGGTAACATACTATATTATACTTACATGTACTCATGTATAAATTATCTAGTAAAGATTGCATTTCACATACCACCGAGTAAAATTGAATCCTTGAATTGCATCTAAGACTTAGTAGTTCGTCGTTAAAAGGTATATAATGGTGTGTGCATTACGTGTACAATATGTGATTAATATAAATGTCACATAAATATGAAAAACTGGACAGGTGAAAGCGGCAGGTATTGTGCCCACCTACCTATGCCACGATATTTATATAACTTGTGATTGTGTACATATATATATGCGTTATACGATATTGAATTATTAAAGATTTTAATGAGTTTACAAATCGGATTATAAAAGCAAATACAATAAAATTAGAAACGGGTCAAGTGGAGCCACTCATACGCACACTAAATGTGAATAAAAGATCAGCTCACTATCCATGTTTCTCCATAAAAATTACATTTAGATTTTGTCAGAAATCCTTTGAACATATGTATGTTGCTGTTCGATTTATAAGCTGAGATCTAGTGTTTGAGATTACATGAACTATTAGAAGAGAAACGCAGGAAACATTTGTATATTATATTTATTTTATATACATTTTATTTCTAAAATCTGCGGGCTCACACTTAAATATTATTAAGTACTAGTTATCATTCAGTATCCTGTTGTTTGTTGCTAGATTTTTATGAAGCACCTCTCCATGCATGTAATCACACAGGTATATTGATAATGCTTATCTGATTGTATGTAGTCCATCTTTATTAGAATCGACTGCTAGGTTCTATTTAGACATGGATAGTTAAGTACAAAGTATTAATTAATATAAATTTAAAAATCTGTCGAATGGTCATCATCCACGACGACCATATTGGCTAACCATTTCCCCGAAAAACGTAGAAGTATAAATTACACAACATATAGTTCTGCGTTTGAAAACCTTGGAGTTTTCATTTTGGCTTGATTTGGCTTTGGCAAGAGGCTGGACCGCGCTAGCCTCTTGAAAATATTCCATCAGTTTCAACCCAACTCTCATCATCAACTACATAATCTCTTTTGGTTCCTGTAAATCTACACACTAGTTACTCAACTCACTCCATGCTACTTTTTTTATTTCTATGCATGATTAATTAGCGTAAACACAATTTTAAAGAAAATATACCCACCAAATTTTTAATTGCAAAAATTCGTCCAGCTGTCAAGTAAAATTTTATCTGGTTTACTATATACAGACGAATGTAAGATTCGTCATCATCACAAATTTCGATTTTTAGGATTGGTAGTAATCAAATCAACTTTACACTTTGTAACCCCACCCTTTCCATACTTGTCTAGACATGCACTGACTCGAAACCCGCGCCGCGTGAGTATAAGATGATGATGAAATGAAAATGCTCATCAAACTTCAATGACAATTACACCTACTACTACTATTCGTATGTACTTAAGTACCAGTGTCCTACTAATCTCTTGATTACTTCCAGGAAAGAAGACACACTTTAAGCAAAACAAGGAGGGAATAGTACTCAACAACCCTAAACTTGTCGTATTCCCTCTTTTCACAGTAATATGCACACTTTAAAAGCAACATCGTTGTCATCAACATCAACGACAATGTCGTCCCTCGGAATCATTCAGTCTATACAAAAAAGACAAAAGAGAAGATCTCACAACGTATTTTTCCCAACAGACTTTTTGTTTTAATAATACCTAAATACGTATACCTCATCGTGTATTTTTCCAAATGCGCAAAAATATAGGCCAACTAATCAAGAGAAAAAAGCTGAAAGCAATCTACTCGTACGGTTGCTAAAAGCTTTGCTCTGTTATTCCATTGTACTAATGAGCACGTGCAGGAAAAAGTGGTAGAGCCGAAAGGAAGACAAATTTTACTTACAAAAATGAAGTGTTGTTCAAAAATACCGTACGAGTAACAAAATACATACATGCCTATACGCTTACTACTTCCCATCTATAAAATATTACGTATTCAAACCAGAAAAAAACGGAATAATCAAAGTAGAAATTTTCTACCCGCTACGCTAATACGATAAAAAACTAGAAATTTCCATAATTTTTGTTTCTTGTTAAACATCCCTATTACATGCACAACAATGGAAAGTGGGTGGGAAATGTAAAAACTTGAGTACCCGAAAAATCAACAGTTTTTGCCTTGTTTCCTGCTGAAGCTTAACGTATAAATAGTGAAACGGAGTTGTTGTTCTTAAATCATAGTTCATATTTTCAGTGTAAATGAATATGAACACACATTTTTGAGACTCCATTTTCTGCCCCTTGCTACAAATAAAAAAGTTGCCTTTTCAATTTATGACTGTTGAGATTATCCTCGACGAAAAAGTACATAGCTTATAATAATACAAAAAGTTGCTAGAAATAAAGCCTGATAGTTGCTTCTTGTATCAGAAGGGACGCATCTAAAAAAAGCGAACAGTTGGGAGTTGAGAAGATACAAGGAATTTGTGAAAAGTTTATGAAATGCACCTGTTTTGTTTTTGCAAGAGCTGATGAGTGAGCTTTTCCAGTAGTCGTCTCGCTCAAGGCTGCTTTTAGCTACATAGACCCTCCACTTTTTTTTTTAGAAGAAAGCGATGATGCTCTCATCTTGAGTAAATGTTACGTGCGTCGTAAACATAAAATTGTTTGTAAGCGTCCGTCTGCACAACTACCCATGGATTCTCTAATTTAACCGGGTTGCGGAAAAGAAAATACAAGAAATGTGATAGATTAACCATCTAAATGTTTTGGAGGAAACGCAGGAAATCCCAATTTTATTCATGTTATCCCGCGATACACAATATCGCTTCCCCGTCAAATATGCTTTGCTTTTTCCATCATGATCATCGTCATCATAATATAGCGGGGATGTCATGATATTGATGATGAAATAAGAATACAAGTTTGGTTGTGCATGGACTACAGGCCATTGAGGATAAAGAATACCAACTTTAGTCGAAACAGTTGATTGAGTACATGCATTCATTCCTGGAGTTCCAGGTTGGTCGGAGCTTGGCATCGTGACTGAAGACTGAATACCCAAACAAATTGGGTTGGCTGGAGTAATGGCAACTTGGTTAGCGTGTCGGGAGTGTATATATATAGTAGTTGAAGAACTGCATACGAGCTTAAAATATCCGTAGGAATTTACTTCATGCCCATGGGTAGCTCATTTTTCGTCGGTTTCTTCTTTCTTTTGTACACACAATCTGACTCTATAAATCTATCAAATTTAGCGTTTTTACTTTTCCTGGCAGTCCGGTGGAGCCTATGCAAAGCTCACTTAATTTATGAAAATATAGGTCAACACGGTGGTATAAAACGGGACACGTTATGTTAGGTATATTTCTACTCTCATTATATCTCTCTGTGAAAGTGGAAGGAATTTCTGTACAAATGAGAATGTGATACAAAAACAAGTTATTGTTTTTCCAAAAAAGACTTGCTTGCTACCATCCTCAATTTAGATACGCTTTGTTGGCGTGTGCGCCTCGTATTGTTTGTGTATGTGCGGGTGGTTGCGAGAAAAAAACAAAGGAAACCACAACACACACTACCTGGAACTTTGGAAGAGCGAGCCGGGTTTCATCCCATCTTTGTTCTTTGAAGAAGAAAAGTTTGCAGCTGTTTCTGTCATACTCCGTTACGTTATACGAATCAGGAGGAAAAGGGGAATCAAAAGGCGAAAGTTTTCATTTTATCCCAATAGGACATTCTATATAGTTATGTACCAACCAACTTCAAACTGCTCAAACAGACAACAGGAACCGGGGGAAGAAGTGAAGTGGCAAAAGCTGTTCATCCGTTATATCGTCTTTAATCTAAACTTGCACTGCTTACACTTGAATGCTAACTCATTCAGTGAAGAGGTTCCTTCCTGAAGCTGCTGATGCATTACTACAACAACTTCTACACGCACAAAGTTGCCTATTGTATTTCATGTTTTGTTCAATACTTAATATTGAATATTTTGATGAATTCGGGATATAATCAGTCGAATGTTTCTGCGAAATCTGAAGGATGCATTTATAAAGCCCCGTGTTTTACTTTGTTTATGCGACGCTAAATTGTGAAAATAGTTATTTATGACAATCAGCAGCGAATTAAAATTAACTGACGAATGTTGCTGTATTTGTGAAATATTCCGTGTGAACAGCTTAGTCAGTTGTTTTAAAACTAACTGTCCGAACCGAAATTAAACGATCCGGTAAAAGCTTTTATGCCCCATCACTATTTCTTCTACCTGAATTCTCTCAATAAAATTGAACTGGTGCTGAAAAAGAGAGCGTTATAGGTACATAATATGCACGAAAAATGCTGAATCCGATCGTTTGCTCTTTAAAAGCCGTGACCATCCGTATAAGTAGGTAGTTAACATAAAAACAGACAAATATGCGTATCAGCTCAGACAGATGTCTGCAAAAGTACGAAAGTAAAATCTTGTACATAGTAGACATAAATATACAATTTTGTATTTTTTGAGGTTTTTGATGACGAAGATGATATGGGTGAGTGGGTGAAGGCCACCGTGTAGAGACTCATGGTGCGTTCCCCTAATGTACATTTCCTTCACCGTTTGATCCAAATATAAAAATAGAAATGGGACGTAAATGTTGGAATGCTCATGATCTTGATGATGGAAGGCAATCCGAATTCGAAGGCAGTAAACAGACTACAACCTCTATACATATACTTAAGTACTACCTACATAAATACACAAAAAGTCAGACAAGGAGACAAGGAACCCTGCTTTGCTTTTCTATTTCCTCTTCAACGGTTTCGGTAATGCGTTTCCTTGAGAAAATGGGTCTGAAAGACCATTACATTGAAACGAACATCTACTATAAGCGAGGATATTATGCATGCAAGCATTTCTCCAGTGAAGCAGGAAAACCGCCTATTTTTTCTCCGTGTACACAGTCCTCTCTCAGCTTTTCTTGAAAGCCATCCCCATCATCATCATCTCTGAATCGTACCACTTTAAAGGACACGTCCATATATTGTTACAAAACAAGTAGAATACTATCACCCACGCTGGTTCGTAGAACATGCCACGCATTCCAGAAACCGCACTTGTCTACTGGCATTGTCACAGAAAGATAAATGCTATTAGGTATACCATCACCATTATATCGTCCCACACATAATCAACTAAAATACGAGCATTTCATAGTAAAAACACTTTTGTCAGTTGTATACCAAGAAAAAAACACTTCATGTCAACGGTTTCTTTCCAAGTGCACCGGGCAAAGTACGACACTGAAATCTTTTTGCAAAACAAGATTTTCGCACTCTTTCAAGAATGGAAAATGCACATTGGTCTGTCTTAATAGATATTTATGTAAGCTCATATGATGATGATCTTGATGAAAATGGTGATGTGCTGCCGCTGACGATGATCCCGATGGCAGACATTTCCCGGCGTGCATTTGGTGCAGCAAACAAATTGATGGCAAGGGAGCAAGAAAGGAAAGTGGATCAATGTGTGTAAATGTATGTGTGTCTGGTTGGTTGGTATGTTTATTACTGTAGCAGGCTCTTAACTTGAACACCCTCCTAAAATTGACGTCGAGCATACTATGAGATGAGAGAGCCCGGCGAAAATAACAATATACATAAGAAGATGCTCTTCTAGCTTGATGCCAGCCAAGAGGAAATGGCTGTGAAGGGAAGGAATTTGCTTCGTGTTGTTGAGCTCTAGTCAACAAGCAGCAGGAAAATGGGCGAAAGTAGAAGGAAATGAAGAGATGCTCATCTGTTGGTAGAAATGATGATGATGATGTTGTGTTGATGAGAATGACTCCAGAAACAGGATATAACGATAATATATTTCTCCTTGAACATTTTAACCAGATTATGTAGTGTTTGACTCTCTTTTCTCCTTACTTTTTTGCCGTTTATTGATTTTAAAGAAAAGACAAAAATGCACCGAGCCCCCGTTCCTGGTCTGGAGTCTGTTTTTGGAGTGTCGGTTAAGTATTTTAGTTTCGGGAGTCCTGACGAAGAAGAAAAATGTTTCAACCTCACTTCACTAGTGCGAGGACACATTCTTTCTAGAGTGTTGTTTCCCTGTCTATTCAACCATTCTATTTCCTGCTTTCTTTGAAGCATCGTGGGGGTGTTTATGCATAATCTATGTATTGTATATTTGCATGTACAGTTATTTCGTTTAAAATCCAAGTAGGTTTGACTCATGTTACATGTATGACTGCATGGTCATAGTTTCCTCAGAATATATACTCAAAGTAAAGAAAAGGAAAAAACCTGTAAAGGTTTTATTAAACAGAAAAACAGTTGCGGAAAGTCCACGTTTACATGTTTTGATCATTTACTTTTTCCCCGATTTTCCCCCATCCAACTGAATGCGACAACACAAACAGTTTTTTCCTTTGAGTTGGTGGAGATGGATTCAATTGAAAATTTATTTTATTCAACGAAAAATCGAGCGACGCAACGGCAAACACGTAAACAAAGGCAAGGTGAAAATCGGTTTCTCGAGACAGAGAGCCAAAAAACGAGTCATACTAGCAACATGCATCACAAAACGCACACATACATTGCGATTTCGATCGCACATCGTACCCTTTTACAGAAAATAATGTAAATCAAGTAGGCAGGCATACATTGTATTTCTACTAAGAATT
>JAHZNB010004474.1:0-12649 GCA_027744295.1 Callyntrura guangdongensis
AATGTGTCCAAGTAATGACATATGCCGACCGACAAGGCCAATCCTTTTAGAAAATTTTTGGGAAAATTAAGTGTCCGATACATTTTGTTACAGGCTGTACAACAAAAATACGATACGATGATAGGCAGCCAAAATGCGAGTAACTGTTACCTTCCTATATACCTGCTCGTTTAATGCATCCTTCAACGTGTGACATATGTATGACTTGACTTTTCTATTAATTTGTAAATGAATTTGTATTTGGTTTATACTAGGATTGAAGAATTGTGAGGACGCCGGATTGACTGATTAAAAAATGTGTTTATTATGAAAGGTGAGATGCAACTAATCGTAAGCAGATGTAAATACGAACAGTTCAATTGATTGTAAGCAACACCAAAGCAAAATTGAAATGTTCCTTAAACAAACGTACCGCGATAACTATTCCGCTAACCAAGTGAAACATCTCTCCTTTGTCAATAATTACGAGTTCAATTTTTAGTCACAACAAACTTAACAAATAACAAGTCCCGACATCCTTATACTACATAGAACATCCTTGTATGTTATTGTAAGTTCACATTTTGAAATTGGTCTTAAGAGACATTAGAAGATTAGTGGGTAGCTGAGTCAATTTCAGTCATTTGTTGTGCATACAACAACAACTAGCTTCAATAATCATAATCATCATGAATGTATGTATGGCTATATCCCCCAAACAAAACCAAGTAAAATTACTTTGTATCACTTGTATTATTTCGTATTTTTTTATATTTTTGTCTACAAGTACGAACCCCTAGAGCCTAGAGCAACATCATTGTAGACGATGGCGATGATGAGTGTTTCAGGTATGCGTATAAAAAGCCAAAAGTGTTACTGATATTAGCGATATTACGATATGAACCATAGGCAAACTTACTCTCTGACAGAAAGGGCACATTATTGGTTTACATAATAAGTTTCAAGGTAGTATTCGTTACTCGTTACATTACTACTTGTTTTGTAGGTGCTCGTTTTCTCAGCCTCATAAGCTTATTTCACGACTCTGGTTTCTCATATCCTGTTTCAAGCTCTTCTTGTACTTTTTTTGCAAAGGCAGTGTAATTTATTAGTCAAACTCTGGCTTTTCATAACGAACAATAAAACAGGAGCGTGTGTGTTACCTGTACCATACATTATATAAAACAGGCAGATATACACACTACTATGCTACTTTACTAAAAAAAAGTGTTTTATTTAACGTACATGTTTCTCTGCTTTGTCAGATCTATGTTTGTTGTGCCAGAGTTTTCAGTTAAGACTACGACTTGTTCTAAAATATATTTAAAAAAAAATATTAGACAGGGCTTTGGGGTCTCCTTCTCCTTGTTGTTAGTTAGCATATGTGGTCGATTGCCCCTTAAATTTCCGATGTCTGGGGCCGCACAGGATCGATAACCTAGCTAGACTAGCCTTGTTCCAATTTGAATTTGTTTTTCACAAAATCATATTGATTTTAGCTATGCTAATAATTCGTAACCGGTATGATTTAAGTCTCAGGAAAAGCGGAGCTCGTGATGAGTAAGCAAGTGGTGAAACACATCGACCAAAATATTAGTACGTGTCCGTTAACGGTTTGAGCTTAATGTACCCATTTACCTGCCACCACTTATTTATTTACGAGATTCAAGTTGTTTATAATTTAAACTGTTTTTACCACTCAAGGTAATGATTCTTTAAGAACATTGCCATACGGTATAAAAAGTACTTTGAATTTGTATGTGTCTGCTATTTCTATGCTTTAAGGATTTTTTGGCTGAGTAACCTGACTTTTTATAAAATAAAATACCGCTGGTACCCACAAAACTGTAGAAGGGAACACCTTACCAGCAACGTTTATGAGTTCATTTTTGTGGAGTAGGTACGTTTTTCCTGTATTAGTATCCATTGTTTGACTCATCATATTCCATTACCAATTTCTCCGAACTCATTCATTTCAATACTACTGATACATTAACAAACTCTCGCCATTGACATCATCCATCATTGTGATGGCTTATGACGATGAACAGGTTTGTTGGTTACTTGACCTCACCAAAAAGCGCCAGTAAGCCCTACCCTGCTATAGTCGTACAATACATATACAATATTTACCTTTTACCCAACTTTGTTGTTGTCTTTAATGCAAAACTGTGATTCTATGTCCGTGAGCACTCATTTTTTTGCATTTACAGAGACTACCCTAAGCATATATTGACGGTGGATGTTTGCTTGCATGTCAAGTAGGCTGTTGAGTTTAATAAAGTGGCAGCATGATTTTATAAAGAATAACAGACATACTAACTTAATCGAAAACATAAATCCAGACATACTGAACAAATCAAATAAATAAATGTTCATGTAAATACGTGAGAAGTCGAGTTTGCTTGCTTTGTAAGGCTTGTTTTCTGTGTTCAGTTTACTTTTCAAAGCAAATTTAAGTATTGTAGCATCCAGTATGCAACAGTATATAACATTTAGCACACCACCACCAAATGCCATTCCAAAATTGCTAAAATAAAGGTCCTATTGGAAGAACCTATATAGGCTCGCTGAGTCATCTTACAGGTCGTTCGTGCCAACGTTGACTATTTACATACCACTTCTGCATGTCCGTACAATACAGTTTGTGCATAATTATCTATGATACAACCTGTTCCTTCAGGATATATAGTTGAAGGACTGACGAATATATGTAACATTGTAAAACCGAACCCAATACCCGGGAAAGAGACATATATATGGTAGACGGCACGGCGTACATTTTTTATCTTTTGTTTTAAAAATCTGCTACGCTTTTTGTTTCCGTTATGAACTTCTGTAAAGAACAATTTTCATCGTTTACAGTAACATATCGAAAATTCCTTGAGGAGGTTATAAGTATAAGATATTAAGTACATAAACCATTTCCTATGGCTTGTATCTTGTATGCTATATGAAATTTTATATCCTCTTATGAGCTTGGTAGGAAATTTTATTACAAGCACGACTGCTGTCTGTTCTCAAAATTGGTGCAAACTACTGGCAGATGAAATGCTCTGTTAAATAGATTAAACGGCCAAAATTGAGTAACATCCGCGCCTTTCAGAATTTACAAAACGCAAAAAAAAACATTAACCCAGAGTATAACAGCCTACGGAAGATAATTAACTTGGCACTTCCCACAACTCCCTCGAAGTGTCTAAATGTCTATTCCATTCCTCAGAAAAATGGCTGTAACCATTCTATCATCCATTTCATTCCAGTCGTAATGACTTTCATAATTGTCAACGTAAAGTGAGCTTATTTGCATGACACGCTATGTACACACTTACAGGAATCAGTCAAGTGTGCGTCCTCGTTTCATTCTTAAATTTCACTTCTCGGCTCTGCTTTGGCTAAAATCCGTCATTCTCCCCGTCGTCTGAGCCGCTTTTCCTGTGACTTCATTTATTCCTTTTCCTCCCACTATCTTGCAGTTTCTAACTAACTATCAACAATACACGGACATATACATACCTTATACCTATAGCCAGCTAACCAATGTGTAGCTACGCCATGGAATCTATACGACATGACATGCATCATATATGTGTGTTGTGCAGTATAGAGTGGGCAAACGGGTAAATAAAATTCGTTTTTTTTTCGTACGATGAGGCATTTCTTATTTAAAAATAAATTTCTCAGTGGTATCACTCTTCATATAATATGATGCTATTGAATATAATACACGTAGAAATGAACAATATTTGTCTTGTGTGAGAGCGTGTGTGTGTGTGTGTCTCCGCTTCATAAGATAACAACGTGAATGTACCTATTCTACTGCAAACCTATACAATATTAACGTTGCATTCATTCTTTTTTCCTCGCCACTGCTGCTGACCATGTCGCTTTGGCTTAAACACAAATCGATGCATACTAGCCCCACACCACACACCACTGCATGAAACCAAAACTCTTTTTCTGGCGTGCGTTTCTCCTTGAAGTAGTAGGAGTAGTCGTTTTGCTTTAAGCCTGTCGTAGGTTACATTCATAAAACAGAACTGGAAAAACATGAATTGGAAGCACCTTACCCACACCGCCATTCTCGAAAAGTGAACTGAGCCAAAAATATGGGGAGATGGTTTTATGGTGATGGTATGGTGGTGGCAGCAGCGTGTGGTAGTGGCTAAAAGCCTTCGACAATAATCTCCATTAAACCCAGCAGAGAGTCACCGTCGTCTCAGCCGCCTCTTTTTATAATACTTGTACAAACAGCACCAAGTCCAATATCCAATATTTACGATTAGTGTACGTACACTGAAGAAACGAAAAAGCGTCGAGCTAAGAGACAAGTTGAGAAACAACCATATTATACGCATACCTAATGTACATGTACATATGTACACACAATATGAAACAGGAAAGCCTGTTTTTGTGTACTATTTTTCTGGGTATAACGAAACCCCCTTTATTGCCTTTACAACAACCACGCTGCACTTGCATTAGGTATAGAGTAAAGCTTGCAAGATTCCTCCATAGGCTATAATACCAGGCGAGAATATGATATTAAAGCGTATGAGGATGTTGTTGTTGTTACATACACTCCGGGAATAACGAAACTACACAAAATGCATAAACACTTGTGCTAGTTGTGCTGGCCGTTGCGTCGATTTTGCTGTGGAAAACAAAGATGAAATTGAGAAAACTAGAGAACACTTTTTTGTTACTTGTATGCTTGCTTGCTTGTAGGTATACTTTATGCTGGTTACATGTTCATCATAAAAATGGATGCTTGGTACATGTGCATATTATTATATTTCTACCATCTTACACAACAAAAGTTTTTTTCGGAAGGCAATTTGCATGTAGGTTATTTCTTGCTCAATAGACAAAATAGTATCATCCGTAATCATAATCTCATATCTCGAGTGCAATAAGCCTGTTCCATGGTCAGAATATACACAGGATAACACAGCATCAGGGTAGGAGTTAGCAGAGCGAGAGGACGAAAGACGAAGACATGTTGTGATTATGAGGGTAGAGCAAAACTTTATTTTGCTAAATGTTTCTGAGTGTAAATATATTACATTATATTATCTATATTACATTCTACATAACGCATGCCATAAGTGTGATGTGTAATGCATCGGCTATTGTTTTTTTTGCAGAGAAGCCCAGGAGCCAGGAGTAGTTGTGTAGATATTATCTTTCTCATGATCATCATCATCATCATTATTATCACGACATGTCTGTATTCGTTTGGATTCCACATCCACATCCTGTTCACTTTTTTTTATTTTATACAAAAGTAGACATGGGTTGGTTCATGTCATGCTAAGCTTAGTATGTACATATATATATTTTGTTATTCCTTCCATTCGAGTCTCGTCTTCGTCTTGGTGGTGGTGGTGGTGTCTACCGTGAAAGGAGTGTTTGATAGCTTTTTGGTTGTTCCCTCAAGCATGATTTTATGCGAAGAACATTTTACTTGTCTGTATTTTTAAAGAATGAACACTCGTCCGCTTATTTTTATGCAACTTTCAACAGATAAACAGAGAGCTGCAAGGATCATCATAATAATCATCATTCATTATCATACATTTTTTGTATTGTGGGCAACGCAAGGAAAAAGATTGGTCTTGTAATAAACTAATATGGTTCATCCATTCATTCCCTGCAGTTTGTGGTAACGTTTTTTTTAACTTTGCGAAAGAGGTTTCATCGTGTAATGTAGTAATCACATCGTATAAACTGCAATCACAGGCACCTCGGATAGTTACTTAAAGATCAATGCTGTAATGATTTTCTGGTACAGAGAGAAGTCGAATGCGTAAACGTACTTGCTACAAAAACAACTTGTCGTTCTCTCGAGTGTGCATATGTACTACATGTAGCATGAAACATTAGTATAATCATCATCATCATCATCGCAGAAAATACCTGTTTCACTTATTTTGCCATTTATTATTGCTAAGCGTAAAGTAAAACGACCAACTTGTTGTACAACAACAATAACAACTGCCCATCTTAAATTTTGATACACAGCCATATTCATATAATGAACCTTTTTCTATAAGTTTCGCATCATCAAAATCCCAACTGTGTATTCGATTTTAACTTGAATGAATGAACCAAGAGAAACAGTCGTCAACACACACCCGCTCAAAAAAAACGTTGTGCTGTGACCAGACCACTATCACCCCGGATTCTGCTATTTTATTATCATTAAATAATTATCACGAAATCAAGATGTGTACTCGCTATTTCTATGCTGTTTAGTAGTGAGTAGTGATGTGATACTGCCTTTTGGCTTTTTAAAATGTAGTTTCATTTACGGTCGAATTCGAAACGGTTGTTATTGCAAAAAAAACTTCTGTGTACATATTAGCAGCCAACGAAAACAATCAAGGAATAAATAAAAAAAGGTAGAGTATATTGCACGAGCAAACCTACTTACTACTTACCCAGGTGCGGACTACACGGATGTTGTCTGCGTTCGTGGCACAAAAAAAAAACGCTGTCGTTCCGCCATATTAGTTTACCTTCCTCATTATGTTGTTATTGTATCGTTTTCTTCAACAATAAAATGGGCATGAATGTATTTACTGTCCGAAAGACGGTGTGAAGTAAAAATGATTTTAAAATGCTGTACAAAAATGCTAACTGAAGAGATGCAGAAAAAATGAGACCACAAATATTATGAAAAGCTTTGTCAGCCATTTATTTATCTACACCACATCGTCTGGCTTATTATTATTATTGTATATTGGACCGATATGTTTAGCAGGGGATCAAGTGTGAGCATGTAAGAAAATGTTTTACGATTTCTCATCGATACAGGGCTGGCAAAATGTGCTCAAGTTTACAAGAAGAGATACGGCTATGAATGCTGAAGCCTATTTTAGGGGAAATGTTGCCCCGCTCTCCTCAAGATTTTAGCGAGTCTTCGTGAAATTGAACAACAGGGGAATATCAATCAACCAAATAAAACACTCTTGGCTCCCATTGGACTAGTCGAACATACAGAGATGCAAAAAGTCTTGATTGTAAAAGTAAGAGAGAGAGAGAGAGAGAGAGAGAGAGAGAGATTCAGTTCGACTCGGTGGTGGGACAAGATTTTGTTTGCTTCAACTTAGTCTTCTTCCCCAGCTCAGGTAGTATCAAAAAAGGTTTGCTTTACAATAACGCATCCTACAATTCATTTCATTCTCTCACTCTCTTTCCCTTACTACAGCTATGGTGAGATTTGCTACATGCTACGATGGTGTAGCAGCAGTAATGGAGAGTGGATGGGAAGATTGAGCGTCCAAACCATACACGAGGCTCGGCCGAAAGAGAAGATCCACTATCAACAATGCACGCCTACTACTTACAAGAATATAATGCTTTGTACAAAGCGAGTGTACGCTTATCGGAAGCTACTTGACATGCAAGAGACCTTGTCTATATGCATTACTTACATCCATACACACAACCATTATACAACCACCTAACCGAACCACTTATCTCTGTATATCCGTTCCTCACATTTCTCGTTCCATTCATATCCGTTCTTTGGTCGCCGTTGCAATACCACAAGTTCTGGCACATAGTCTTCAGGAAAAAAAAGAAAGAACTAGGTAATATCTCTGTTCGCAGCACGACACCAGCAACGTGTTTGGCAGTCGTATGTAATGTAATGGTAGAATTTCATGCGTTCCTTTCTTTCCCCATGTCGTTGAGACTGAATATGAGCTGATCTTGGTAGTTCATACTACTTCCAAGGCTGAGTATACTACTGAGAGGGAGAAAATCAAGCCAAGCTATTCAATCCACGACGGTGTGTCTCCTGGCCTGGCACTAGAAGCACCACGCCACCACATACAAAACATTATACGCCATTCCACAACCATCCATCCTCATCAGCAGCGCAGCAGTAGTAGTAATAGAAGAAGAAGCAAAGGCTGATACAAATTTTTTTGCCATTGTGAACCAAGCCAAAGCGAAAGGAGAAAGGAAAGAGCAACAACTAAAAAGCAAACAAAACAGCTTGTTCTCCTTCTTTCACAAACCATACGTACACATGACACGAGCAGGAGCAACAGCAAGCAAAAAAAGCTGCAGTCTGAGAAGAGGGTTGGTTAGTTGTTGTTGTCGCTTCGTCGTATAAACGAGACGAAGGGATAGGATTAAGTGAAAAAGCAGTGGAAATTCTATCCAGATAAGTAAACGCTGTTCAGTTACGGGCAGAATGAGGACCCAGTCTGTTACACTGCTCCGATGTTAGTGTTGTAGTGGGTGATGTTGTTATTGTGAGTGAACAAAAAACCGTGTTTCCAGTTTCAAAAAATATCGACATTTTTACAATTTCTTGACTTTTTCTTCTTGGTATTTTTTTCGTTCGACTCTACACTACTTTTGCTAGATACCAAATGCAAACTACAATATCATATGCTTATTTCCCCGATATTCTGTGTATTCATCACACTTGTAGTATACACCAAAGAAACCTTTTTTAGCCTGTTATCACCGTACTCTGTTGTGACTGTCACCAGTGTGCAAGACGGAAAGGGAAACGAAAACAACGTTAAATTCCGTAGTGCCAGAAGCGGTTCGGCTTATGCATAGGTATGTTCCCTTGTCCTTTTGAGGGACACGCGAGAATCAGAAAAATATACCCGTACTTAGATACCTCAGTGTATCTTCCCCCGTCGTTGTTGTCGTCGTCGCCTTCATAGTCAACCAGCGCACATCATCTTTCGTATTTACTCGCATCATCTCCCTGTCCACACTCCACACATGGCACATGGACTGGCTGCTGCTAGAATCAAGGTAAATGTGTTAAAGTTTACTCTCAAAAAACTTACTTTTGTTTTTAATGTAAAAATAAGGATAAGGAATCAGTTCGGATGGTGTGGTACCCAATAAGAAAAATATTATTAATGATAGTAAAATGTATGTATGTACGTACCTACAAGTTTGAAGCTAACTTATTTGTACATGCGTGCATTATTATTATTATTACCTCATCTCTTTCCATTCCGCACACATTTTTTTGATCATCAACATCATCCTCGAAACCGTCTCTCTCTCTCTCTCTGTATGTATCTTGGTATATGTGTATATATATATGTGTTACGTTATTACCGAAGTAAGTAGCAGAAGCAGCAGTAGAGTAATGTGTGTACGCTCTTGTTCTTCTACTCGGTTGATTTTGGTTCATGTTTTCCATGATAATCTTCCATTCCATCATCATTATCACGACCAGCACACCACACGAGGAGAATACACACACACACACACACATACTCACTCACTCTCATGAGGTACGTTTCCGTGCTTGATCTTCATCATTGGTAATCGCCATCATTGCCATTCATAATATTGTACATATACAATGCACTTGTGGGTGAATGTGTGTAAAACCTTCTTTTAAAAAAATTTGTGGTAGATTGTTTTCTAGTAGGATGTGTACTATACGCAAAGCATGATGTTGTGATTTTGTGTTCATCTTTTTGTTTTTTTTCTCTCTCTCTTGTTCCTACGAAAAATTCAATTTTGTACGTGTAGAGTAGATGATTGGAGTTTAAAGAAATTAAGTTAATTTTTTTCTTGTAAAAAAGGAAAGAACCTGTATAGTTAAATAGCAATTTATAGAGAAATACTTTGTTTATTGTTGGGGTATTAATAGGAGTTGCAGCAACAATGCGTGGAGTTTATAATAATCGTTAAATACTTTTCGTGGGTAATTGCCGATATTATGTAAATATAAAAAGGATTTGATGATGGGGGAGGATCAGCATCATCATCATGATTATCTTACACATCTCAGGAGCAACAGACAGGCTTGTGTTGAAGCTATTATGAGAATAGAGAAATAGCAATAATTATTGTTGTTATTTTGTGTGAGGCAATTACACGAACATGTTGGCTATCTTATCAGTTACAAGTTACTACCAAAAAGTGAGTGTTTTTTCTTCTTCTCTCTTGTTTAATCGTTTTTTACGCTTCTGAAGACGATGATGGTGATGATCGTATTTTCAGTTTGAAAGCCAAAATATATTATTTATTATAATAATAATAGCGAAAAAAACGGAACAGCAACAGGCATAGCCATTGTTATCATCATCATCATCAGCATCAGGTGCACAAGAATTCGGTGGCTGCATAATATTATTAAAAACTGATTTAATTTCTCCTCCTCTGCTGCCACTGGGCGTTTATTTGCAAAAAATGTGCTGTAGTGTGGTCGTGGTATTAGTTGTAGTCTAGAGAGTATTAAAGAAAGAAATAACATTATCGAGTAGTTTTTTTTCCTTCTTATGTTCATTACACAACACCCACCTCATCCATTGATAACAATCTGCTCGTCTCTCTGGGCCGTGATCCATGATTCCTTTCTGTATTGCATTTTTTTGTTTTTCTGTCTGTTGTACTGCGATCGAAGCAATAATTGCAGTGGGTAGTGAGCAGTAATAATGCAAACTAACGTAAACATTTTTACACGGTCATACACACAGGCAGACAGCACATTGTTGCACATCTAGACAAAAATCACGAGAAATAATAATGAAATAATTAGAGTAGCAATGATGCTGCTGAGGAGACGATGATGGCAAGAGTGGAAAAGCAACAATAGCTTGTTGTGATGTGATCAGTGTATTCCACATTTAAAAAAGGAGGAGATGAAAACGAAAGAAACTAGAGAGAGAGAGAGAGAGAGATGAGATAGCAAATTTTAATTGTTAAAAACTAAAAAGTGGTTGGCAAATTACTGTCCGTTTATGGTTAAGTAAATGTTCATAATTTCGCATCGAGTTTTTTCTACATATGATAAAGTATCATTCAATCTTTTTGTTACAGATAAAACAGGAGAGCACTTACCGCCGATTTTCAGTATGCAAACTACCGTTGTAACTACTACAAAGTGTACTAAGGATGTGTAGGATGATTGCTAGATACTGTTCTATGTTGTTCGGCAAATATTAGCGATACAATTATAAAACTGAAAGGAAAAGTCTGCGCTGGCGCTGGATTTAAGAGTTGCCGTTTGTGCCAACCTTGTTGCGTCAAGGTTTATGAATGACATAACCTGATTTTACAAGAAACTTTTACGGTGCTCGACAGGAAATGTTATACAATCATGTAATGAAACGTGAAGAATTATATCAGACGTTATATTGTGGATTAAATGAACAACCGGACACACGTGGGCGTGCTAATGACTTTGGTGTTTAGATCAGTGCAATGTTCAAGGTGACAATCATACTGAAATAAGTTGTATTTGTCTGCGTGAGCAGGTCATAACAGTTAATGAACATACGGTAAAGGTCATCGATTTCTTATTTTTAATTGACATTACGTGAGTTATGAAATCCTTGTTTTTGTTTAACTGATCACACTAAGGTTAAACAGCGAATACTATTATTTTTCTGGAAGACATTGGCAATCCATCGTTTACGCCATTTTCCTCTGTTTTTTTGTATATGTATGAACTTACTATGAAATATTGACAGTAATTTGTCAGGATTTTTTGTGCTGATTTTAGTGAATTCATGACTGTGAGTTTTGCTTATAATAAGCCGTGTGTGGCAATAATTCTTTGACTTTAATTTTAAACCGATCGATCAATCAATACACGCGTGGAAATGCAAGACATTTATCCAGATGTCGTGACACCTGACCGTCTGGTCAATGAAATTCTGCGTGGGCTCCCTTGCGAAGCATCTCTAAACGCGAAAGCGAAGAGCGCTGCGGCCGCCAGTAAAGGACTATGTCATACAAAATCCTCTTCTTCCTCTGGTATTGGAGATGACCTCGACGTTACTGAAGAGGACGAGGATATTGACATGGGTAAATGTTCTTCCGTGTCATCTTCAAGGGCAATGTCCATTGAAGAGGCAGATGATGAGGACAATATCAGCTCCGCTGTCGATAGTGATTTGGCTCAACAAGGGTACAATGAAGTAGTAATTTTGGACTGTCAAAATCCTTCAGAGTATCATGAATGTCATATTCGTGGTGCTATCAATGTAACCTTCCCAGCCATTCTTATTCGACGGATTGCTGCAGGTAAATATAAATGCTTTAAAAACTTTCTCTACTACACCATTCCCTACAACACAATTCTGATTTTAAAGTGCACACCGCATAATATTTTGGTCTGTGTTTGGTAATATATCGAACACGGGAACACGAGCATACTGTAATGCAAAAACATGGTCACGCACGCACAAGAGTTTCATATAGGTATTCCGACAATACCTATTTTATTGCAAGCTCAGCTAATATGAATTTGTTCCAATGCTCTGCACTTTCACCGCGGCCCGAGTCTGTAGCACCCCAACTTGATATATGGACTTATATTGCAGACAGTAATAAATTGCTACTTTCTTTTCCCCAGGAAAAATTGACCTATTTGAAAGGTCCAAGGAACTGAAGGCCAAAATCTCCAATGCCAAAATTATTTTTGTCGTATATGACTCATTTTCGAAAGCTGGAGGAGGGATACATCCGTTTGAACCATCAACTGCTTCCACATCTGACGACATTGCCAAAGCAGGAACCTTCACTGATGGAGGAAGTAGTCAACAGTCCATTCCAGGGGGGCCTGGAACAGGGAACGCTGAGCTTTCAGATCTCGTTAGTGTAGTATCAAAGAAATTAGCTCAGAACGGATGTCGCGTGGCCACCTTGAAAGGTAAATTATTCT
>JAHZNB010004475.1:0-12013 GCA_027744295.1 Callyntrura guangdongensis
CCACTATTTGTTCCTCTTTGGCACATACATTTCTTCAAACAACTACGTCTGCACAATTTTGACAAGAACTGTTGTGGATAATATTTTGAAACTCACATCACCCCAAAAGAAGAAGAATAAAAACAGTTTATATATTCCGAGTTTCCAAGGCCAATATTAAATTTTAGTTGGAATCGTCAAGCTACAATGATGTTACCACCAGCGTAGATAGGATTTATTTTGTAAGTTGATAATCCTATACCGTGATATATGCGATAATAATGTGCAAAAAGTAACTTACACATACATAAAAAATATTTAAAGCTAAAAGACAAAAAAAGTTTAATGTGATGAATCTTTTTCAAACGTATTACTGCATGCGTGCGTACGGCAAGGGATTTAAACTTTAAAATCTTTTTTGTCGGTTAAATCACTTGAATTTATGAAGCACCACACAGACAACATTTAAACGAATATGAAAACCTTAGTTTTCCAATATGTGACAATTAACATGAAAATGCCTACATGCGTGTATGTGTACAAAGCGTCATGCCGGTTTTATGGTGATGGCAACAACTGTTTCAAAATTGAAGGACCACTACTACATAAGAATGGTGTAGTTGATTGATGCATAAGCATAAATAAGTTTACAACAATGAGAACAGCTACGAACATTTTTCATTTGAAATTTGAATAGATATCAAGTGGCTCAATAATATGAGAGTGATTGAGATAATACTAACTTATATAATATAAAGTAAGTAGCCTAATTGTGACGAATAGTGACGATAATATCTTAGCCGACAAGATGCAAAAACCATTGTCCTTGTAAGTTAACAACTTTAAAATGACGCATATCTTTAATTAAATCATTGTAGTATCGTTATGTACAAAAGTAGCTACTGGTGATATGATTTTGAAGACGAGTGACAAAAGAAGCGACAACAACGACATTGAACAAGCTAATAATGGACTGTAGTGCAGTGTAGTCGTTGGAATGGTGACGATGACGGATGGAAAATGGAGAATGCCCATTGAAACGAAATGAGCAATGTTCGTCACGACAACTCATTCAAGTTGGAGTAAATTACATAAGTGGTGCCAGGATCAAAATTTTAACAACGCGACTTTCCCAAATAGCCAAAGCCAACAGCAATCAGGCTACACTTGGTGCAATGCAATGCAAAAAGAAGGATTTAAAGAGCAAGTGTGCGACTAAAGAGCCTAACTACGATAAAATATAACATAACCAGCAGTTAGTTATATATGTATTGTGTCTGTGTAAGTAAGGAATTAACGTTTAATTATCCCATCGTTGCCGTCATCTTTGTCGCTTGAACAGATTTACTGGCTGCGTAATATTATGGTTCCCTTCTCCACAAAAAAGTATTATTGTTATCCGTCACTATCACCGTGATTTGAGCATGATGACGACTCGACGGGACGGGTAAAGGAATGCACATTTCCAATTAACTGGCCTATTAAACACATGCACAAGGACCAAATTGATTATATGAATGATAAACATTACAGGTTTTTGGTGGCTGGGATGGGACAGATGCTTTATGAAAATTACATTATCACTTGAAACCTGCTTTATTATTAGCCGTCAGAGAGAGAGAAAGAGCCCTGCTACGTGTTTCACGAATCTGAGTACAAAGGGAACCAAGTTCACAAATATGTAATGGTAACATCGTAAATGAATTTTCTAACATGAATGAATGGTACAAAAGGGCTCGGTCCCGACACAAAACCCTTTAATGTTCAACAAATTTGCTCTTTTGGAAAATTTCACCAAAACCAAATGTGTTTTATGTAGCTACGTATACGGCATATGTATTTGTGTAATTTATTTAAACGGTGTAAAATCCAATATAGGTAGCAAAGTACCTATTCCATATTTGTACTGGTGTTGATCATTGTAGCATTCCGTAGATTTTTTCAATGGTAGTTTTTTCAACAGTCTGCCTGTCGCCTTCTTGATTACACAGACTCCAGCCGTTGACCATATAATTATTTCCAATTATCTTTTTTTTGCTACACAAAAGCTCATAAAATGATAAATAAACAGTACATCATTGCCATGTTCGGTAAGCAGGTAGCAGCAGGTGAGATACGAGAACTACACGTTGTTGGTACACTCAGCCTCTCAATTAAATTCTTTACTGAATAATATTCCATGTTATTTTTTATCAAAAAAAACTTACGTCACGGCATGACCATTCCTGGTTTTCCGTGTTTTTATGTGAGTGAAAAGGCAAGTTTGCAGTTTGCTTAGGCACCGAACAAGTTCCACAAAACGTTTAGTTATGATTGGTAATTATATAGAAGACAGAAATTTAAGATCAATATAATTATCCAGCACAAAAAGTCAAATTACTGTTGTATTTCTGCAATTATTACGCTCCCACAGCAGGTTTTCAGCATTAGCAGATAGGTTAGTTCTACATTTTACAAGAGTCATTCTGATATTATTACGATAAGTGCATTATGAACGTTAGCACTTGTTATTTTCATTGGTTTTTGAGCACCTGCCTGTAGCACTCTTCATTTATTTAAGCATTTTCTCTTCTGGCAAACATGTTTTGAATTTTAATTACATGTAAACTTACTAAGCAAAATGCTGGACCATTCATTTTTTGCGGCGCATAACACGGTGATAGCCTGGACAGTACGATAGTAAGAGATGAAGAATGGAAAAGAGATACAAAGAATCTATCAAAGAAATGTATGAAATTTTCAAATGAATTCCTACATACACGTATAGGCAAGATGCAAGTCTGACAGTTTGCAACTTTTGTAGTTATATTCCCTCGAATAAAAGATGAATGGCTGCACCCAAAAAGGAGTGAATGAGGAAATTGCGTTTTAGCTGAACTGAATACTTAAGAGTTGTTTTTGCTAAAAAAACAAAATTACCATTTTTTTAATCCAAAGCCTTCCTTAACATTGTTTGCTTGCACCTTAACTAGGTAAAATTATCAAATTATGACGGTAAAGTATGACGAAAGGAGTTCTAGTCGAAGCAGTGGTATTCAGATAAATTTTTATAAATAACTATTTTTCGAATGTATTAGTTATCATTGGAAATTTCTCTTATCTTTTTTGACTGTTTGTGGTTTGTAAGTCGCCGAAGACAAATTTTGACGTAAGCAGATATGTGAATAATCATCCTTAAAGACAAAAAATATCATCAAAAAGTAAAGTGTCAGGATAAATGACTTCCAAAATATGTAAACCGTCCGCTTTCATTACGAGGAGATAATCTAAAACATAAACCAGAGCTCGTGTCTTACCAATACCAGAGGATGAAATAGCATGAGGTGCAGAAGCACAACAACTTGTCTCTTTTTTAAGGACAAATGCAACGGGGCGTTGTGATACTCGAGTTTATTCCGAATATTCCGATTCAGTCAGAAAATTACCTACGGCTTCTTCACAGTTCTAGATGTACAGGTTAAAAGTCAGAGTTAATCGTACCAGATGAGTACTGATTGTTCGTTTAGTCTTATTGGCAAAACAAATCATGCACATGTTTCTAGTCTACCGTGTATACGAGCGGCATACATTATTATGGATATCTGTCTATTATCTATCCGCAATATATCATGACATGAAACACCAGAAAGTTGGGCAATACAGTTTGTCCATATTTCATCTTTTGGTTTACAAATTTTAATTCTAGAACAAAGGCAAACAATTTCTTAGCCGAATTTGCAATTTGCGCGAAATAATGTCGGCATGTTTAGTTGTCGTTTGCACAAATGAATTTTACTCTATTGGTTTTAATGTGTAACAAAGTCAAAATTCATGATAGTCATGAGGCATAATAATTTCAACGTTTTCTCATGAAAAAATAATATGAAAACTTTAAATATAACTTTACTTTGGATGCTTGCAATTTGCACTTACCTATTTTTTATATCTAGCACGACAAATAAATTTGCTTAAAAAATAAACATAATATCATTTTAAACTTAATTCTAACTAAACTAAACATTTTGAAAAGTTCTCACATTTAATTTGAAAATAAGAGTTAAGGAAAATACAAATACAACTAAAATGCCCTTGTAATTTAAAGTAAATAATACTTAAGGTAAGATAAAATATTTGCTTTATATTTAGCAAAAATGCAACGCGCACAAAGAAATGCCAGCAAAATATATCTACACTCATTTATCTTCAATGGGCAATTCTGCCAGGAATTTATGGAGTGATGGTTCTTATGAGGTTTTAGGATTTTAAAGGATGATTAAACGTGTCAGTTGTCAGATGAAATAAAACCTCGCCTGAGGTCGTCTGTAACATCCCAAAAGTCGACACTTCATCAGATCACACAAAGTTTTTAAATACAGCCGCGTCACGAATACCACAATTCCCTTACTAGCAATGCATTTGCTCATTAATGTCCACGTGCACGCTACGCTCATTGTAGGCATGGGCAATACAAACCATCTTTCGGACAAGTCATTTTAATTCTCGTTTTGCAGCCCATAAAATTGTGATCATAAAACGAGATCCAGATTTGTCCACGAAATGGTTTTAAAATTGCACAGTGCTTACATACATACTGCCTACACAGGTTTATGCAAAGACTTTGAAAAAAAGTATGACATCATGCCAAACCTGCACACAGCAGCAGCACACAACATGATGTAGTTATCATGTTTTAATATGAATGGTTTATGAATTCTCATTTTCGTTCCAGTTTGTCCTTTCGATTTCCTCGACAAATTCCAATTTACCATACCATTATTAGTACATCGTGATAAGTAGTGACTGCACTAACTGACATATGGTCAAGTATATGACACGGTATTCTTTTCCAGAGATATCACTCATTCATCCATCATTCATCAAATTTAATACGTGGCTACAAATTGCTTCGCAATTCTTAACATTTGTGACCCTGGCCTGAAAATCAATGTGTCATGTAAGTATGTATTTAGACGCTAACCTCATCAAAGACTTCCAAACTAGACGTGAAACGTTGTGCGGTACGATGACGTTGATAAGTAGGACGATACAAAATACGGAATATATTTTAGTTGGACATTAATTGGGTTGTTAAAAGTCAAAGAATTCTGTCGGCTTAAAGTCACAGAGTCAAATCTTTTGCACACTACTGCTATTTTGTATGAACTGATTTACGTGTAGAGTAAATTGCGTTTTGTTGGAAATAAAGTTTTCATTTTAGCAGTTCACTGCAAGAACGTTTTTATCGGAAACCCGAAACGTATTTTTGGTAAATCTAACTCTACTTAAACTCTTTTTAATGAATGAATTGTTTGGTCAAGAAATATTAATATCTGCAAAAAATGTCTATAACGATTACGATATTAACAGCAAAATTATTTTGCCGTAAGTTTTTAACATCAAATGGTAATCGGTAATCATGTATGAATACAAATACTTACAATATCAAACATACTCTTTGAGAAAATTTAAGAGGATACCTAAGTACTAATTGTAAGTACAGTTTATATGATTATTTATATGACAACTTACTTGGCTCAACAAGGTGGCTTTTTAAATGATGTTGCTTGGCTAGCAAAATGTACTACCAAGTAGTCGCATCAAAACATATAAACAAGGATGTCAACGAACGATGTCTGTAATCTGCAACTACACAATTCTCTAATATGATTGATGATGTTTGCCACTATTAACCAGCATAATATGTGTGAAAGTAACACTGCCCAGATTTTTGACTCCGTTGCTTGGTATCTGCTTGTAACCAACAAAGACAACAACAGGGGTTTACTGAAACCGTACTGGGTGGTTGTTGTTGACTACCTAATCTACAAATTTCAGTAAAATTTGTTGAAGACAATTTACGAAATTTTACCTTTCGTGTTTCGTACTGCCTTAACTGAGCTATTTAATTTAACCAAAATTAAATGGCAAATTACGATTCGTTGGAACACAATTATACGATTAGTATTACAAATGAATGATGATTAAAGAACGAAATGTTTCAAGCATTAATTTATACGCAAGTCAGCACGGGTCTCTAGTAATTTCATAATTCATAACACATATAGATCATACCTTCTCAGAACATGAGTACTGTAACTTGACGTCACCCTTTAAATATCGTCTGAATGCATGTTGTATTGCGCAGTTATAATGAGTTGTTCTTTGAGAGAAACAGCGATAATACCATACTTTAGTTTTACCGTAGTTTACATAAAAATTAATCTTGCCATCTATTCCATTTTTGTCATAATATTTTTAATAATAACTGTATATACCTTTTTTAATTTCTGAAGGTTCAAATAATTTCACCTAAACTATAACCAATTGACACGTAATTATATTCACTAGCTTCATTAAAAGTTATCCCATCCAAAATATGCTAATTAGTAATTAGCAACTACAGCACTTGAAAAAAAGATTGTTATGGTTAAATAAGAAAAATTTATGCAATGTGTGATATATGATTCTATGCAAAAACATTGTTGATTGGCATTAAAGAAAATCAAAGGTTGCTACTTCAATACAGCACCCATGTTGAAAACGAGTGTAGAAAAGAGGAGCTTACAGTTTGCGTTTGGTGGTTTAGTTCTACATGGTGGTAGTGCCTACTCTTAAAATAGCCTATGGACTAGGCAATAGGCATGCTGGAGAAATAGAAGCCGCATAATATACCTTACCAAGAAAAAGTTAATTTGCGTACATAAGTACAAAAAGGACATAATTCTATTCAAGATGATCTAAAATAATATCTGTGTACAGTTTCCAACGACTACTGTATGACATACTAGGTATGTAATGTTCTTGGAAAACAAAAAATGAGGGCAACAGCAAATTAATATCACGCCGCAACTGAACGAGTTAGATATTATTTATTTCTTCTTTGAGAAGAATTGTTATACGAGTGTGTACTCTGGACTGCTATTTATTAGCAGGATTTGTAAATCAGGAAAGAAATGAGGGGAAATATGTGCGAGCGAGAGGAAGCCTGCCTGTAGTAAGTAGCGAACAAATGAGCAAGTTTTCACTGAAACTTTGTTGATTTCAGAAGTAAGTTGGTAAGAACATTCTCTCTCTGGCTTCTGTGAAAAGGGATTTTTATATTGTCACATAATATGCCATAATATACATATACTTCTTGTATATAGTGTAAATATAAATCTACACGACTGAAGTAAATTAGAAAAAGGTCTATCATTAATTGCCCATTTTATAACAATGTTATCTGTCTCACTATTTTACTCAGTCCATGTTAGCAAAAGTATGTCGCATCAGCATCGACCTCAGCAAGCAATTTCCAGGTTTTTGGAGACTGGGGTTGGTTACTCGAGTGGTATAAAGGAAAAAGTAGAATAATGAAATACAAGATGAATTGATGATGACGCTGAATTAGATTGGTTGGATGGCATGGCAAGTAAAACAAGGCATTTCCCGTAATCGTTTATCGAATCTGTGTAGATGTTGTAGAGATGCTGATAATAATGCTGGCGATGCACCTTAGACAACAAAAACTGCTTATTGATCTACTTCATCCACTCTTCAGCTTCATCTACAACAGCTCTCGTCCCATCATCACGGCAAAACCGCAAGCATCTCTAGCTGTGTTTCATCATGTTTACATTCCCCCTTCCAACTCTGATTTTTCAGCTTGTTCCTAATTTCCCGTGTAAGCTTGCTGAATTATTTTCCAATAAATTGAAATTAAATTTCAGATTATGAAGCACTTTCCTCGCAGCAAACAACATGATAATGGAGAATAAATCTACATTTTTGTACCAGTCATCACTAAATCCGTTTCTTGTATCGAAGTCGAAACGAACGAACGAACTACGTCTAAACATGCACGTTCGTTGGGCCTGATTGACTTATGTGAGTGGGTTTGTGATCTTTGTCGTGTTTTCCATGTCATCATTGGTGTTCCTAGCCTTTACACATACCTTCGTTGTTTTCGACGCTTCTGGAGTGCCTGTAGGTATGTCAATTGAATTTAAGTCTAATAAATTAAGGATGAAATTAAATTTACGTTGAAAGCGTGTATAAGTGGTTCGAATCTCCTATCGACAGTAAGACAATATGATTTTGCTTACGACGGAAATCAACTACCTGCAGAGAAAGCAGAATGCCAGGAGGCGAAAAAGGTTACATGGAATCACGGCCCACGTAAATTAGGGAAATTACGATTTCAACTGAATAACTATGCATACCCACTTCAGAATTCCTGTAAACACTTTCGTCGTACATCTATGTTCGTGAATTGATTTATTTGCTTTCCGTTCCCATTTACTTTACGTAGAGCAAGTAAATAGGTACGTTGTGAACATTCGCTCCAAGAGCGGTGGTTATTAGCATTGTTCTTGAATTGTCTAATAATCACAATTGCAAAACGGCAAACAGTGCCGTGTTCTTTGAAAGCACGCGCTTTGTAACTTAAGTGCTTTTCTGCGTCGTTTCTCATCTTTCAACTTTTAGTTCACATTTACATATAAAAAATCATAGACCCAATTCAATTTACTCCCAAGTACCTAGGTTTTTAAAACTCATGACGCAATCCACTAAAATGTCTTAGCTTGGTTGGTATACTATTAAAAATGACAAGCCGGATGTTCACTGTATTTAAGAGAAAGCGAAGGCAAAATGTTGTCTTTCCGCCACACTGATTTTGTGATTTTACATGGTTTTACAAACTTATTTAAATTAGGATTCCATAACGCGCTCACGGTTTCATATATACTCCGTTTCACATGGCTTCTATGAAGAGGTTTTCCCCTAGTTTATATTAAATTATTTCTACTCGAAGATTAGCTAGTGTTTGTTATTTGTATCCTGGAGTAGGTAGTGGGCTCTCATCGTTCTTACGTAGCGACCACAGGGTTCAATCCCTAGTGCTTGCGCAATAATAAAAACTGTGGTTTTCGCGTAAATGGTTTTCAGTGACGTAAATGTGCTTTAGAAAGCTTTTTAAGTCTAGGAAAATACTTGAAAATATCTCAATATGTTGTATGTTAAAATGCAGAAGTTTCCAGTAATCTTTTATTAGAATCCACGTAGATGAGCATCGAATATTATCAATTATTTACTCACATTTCACTTGCATGCACACTATATACCGCTGTTGATTGGAAACCAGCTAAATTTTCATCTAATTTTGATTAGCTGGGAATAATAATTAACTTTCATATAGAAAATGAAAATACATTACAAGTCCAATTTGAGCAGACAGATTGAGTATACAAGTAGATTTTGTGGGTAAAGTATTTTAGTATGAAACATTTCAAGTCTATCATCGAGGAACCAAACCAGTAAGGTATACGCTGGAATGTGAGCCGGTAAGTTGAAGCAACTTGTAAACAGGCCCCATATTTATATGCTTATGTAATTTTACATACTTTCCATTTTTCTTGGTGTTATGCTGTGCCGTATGGAGAAATAAGTGAAGCGTTGATGTCTGAACTAATATGTTACACACTGTAGTTGCTGAATTTTGATTACTAAATTTGTACTTGTTTTTGTTTAGTATGTATACCGTCAACTAATTCTTGAAAAAAATCTAAACATGTGTAAAATCTAAATTTATTATCCTTACGTATATGCATCTTTATTATATGTATGTACACTGTCAGACACATTACATTGAAAAAATAATAGCTCATCCGAAAAAAAACCATAGAGAACTGAACACGCCACGAAACAAGTCTCACGTAAACAATCAATGACCTTATAACCCGGTACTTCCGTTCAGTTGGCAGACTATAAGCAAATATATCATAGCCCCAAAAACAACTTTAACAGGAGCACAAGTTGCAAGGTTCGGTGAATACAATTTACTACTTGTTGTTCCCCACTCTTGAATTTAAACTTATGTAAATAATTATATGTAATGGCAGGCAAGCATGCTCCCATTTTTTTAACCCTTTGTGCACACAGGTTGAACGATGGCGGCTACGGTGACTAATGGTAGGTAGATGGAAAGCTGTATATGCATTTATTGTAACATTGAACACTTAGCACACACATTACATGTAGTGTTAACATTTTACCTTTGTGACTGCGCTTTTCCTTTTCCCTCCGAGATAAAGTAAATTGCAAAAGTTTAGCTTACTCTGAGAGAAATCAAACCTGGCATCACAGAGAGAACTCATAAAACCATGGCAAAAACCGACGACACTCACAGAAAACTAGCCAGTTTGATAATGCTGCCAATTAACTTGAGGTATGTTGTGTCAAGCTGCTTTCTTTATTTCCCCACAGTAACAATGCCATTGAAATATACAACGTACATACGTACATACTTAGCTACACATAATGGAAAGGTAGAAGTTTTTTTATCGACTACCAACCAACCAACAAGCACTGTTTGTAAACTCTGCCCCTTTGTACGAAACTCAACAGTTTGGAGTGGTGCGTGGTCGTTGATTTGAGTGTATCCAGTAAAAAAGACAAAATTCCAACGAAGTCTGTTTGGGAAAGATGATGATTTTTAAAGTACGTAAGAAAAAGTGATAGCGAGTGAAAATTTCACCACAAGAAAAAAGAGCTGTTCTAAGACTAACTCTAAAATCATATAATCTCATGTACAGCGTATAAAAGAATTTGTAATAATCAACATACCTACTTAGAAAGCCTACTATGTGCCCACAACAAGTCAGCAAAGAAGTCTAGCTTTAAGAAGAAAGGGAAAGAAAAATACGCATCCTCAGTATTTTATCCACATCGTGTTCGTGTTTATAAAACTGTTTTTTTTGTACACCATGTCATTTACAAGTTACCCAGTGCATTAAATACAGGGGACAAACCTTATGCAAACAGATTAAGCTTTACCTTCATCCTCACTGGCAAAACGCAGCGCAACAGACGCCATATTATAATACTAAGAACCGACAACACTCGCAGCGGAAGGAAGGAAAGTCTCTGATGTAGGATAAGTGTCAACTAGCAAGCTTCGGGTGGTGGAAATGACGATGTGATGATCCAACAACGTAGTCAATTTTACTGTATGCATACATACTACTAAAGGAATACTTTGTTGTTTAGTTTACTGACTTGTCTGTCATGCCAGCCAACACAAACCCTTTTTAAAATCCAAAAAAAGAAAATGTACATGCCTAATACAAACGAAAACAGAGCATCATAGTCTAGGGAACGTAATAGGAATGATAGCAATTTGTTTTTTTAGTCTCACGCATTTGCGGTAAGAAGTGAAGAGAATTAGTCCGTGGGTAATGCTGGCAGATTCTCTCATCACAGAGCCGATATTCGGTATGACATTGCTTATTTGAAAAACGTAATGTAAAGATTGCTGTTACATATTACAATTGAATACACGAACTGCATTCACATCAAGTATTTGTTTTGTCGTCCAATACAGTTCTTATTGTGTGTCCCCCTGCCTGTTACAAAGTAAATACATGCAGTCAAATAGTTGATGGTAGCAGCGAGTCACAGAATCTTCGAGAGTCTTCAACGATGAAGATGATACGATTCGGTAAGATCTATTTGGTTGAACGTAGAAAAATGTGGCGTTAAGCCTCCTCTTCTTCCACAACAACGCAAACAGTAATTGGTGTTGTGTGTGTACCATGCGATCAAGTGAGTAGGCTGAAAGAGCGTCAGTAACAGCATCTCTTATGCTGTGTGTGCCTTTTAACACTTCTACTCAAAAGTATTTCTCTACCGAAATAAAACTGTAAACTCCGTGGGGACACATTACATTATAAAGTAAGGTAAGCCACCTAATTGTAAGTAAACTAGTCAGACTTCACGCGTACAATGATAATGCCTTGGATAGAGAAATTGCACTTTCGTCGAATTTCCACTTCCTTCTAATTGTATAACGTTGCTTAATGGATACATGAAAGAATAAGAGACGCCTGTCAATGTGATCTTATTGTGTGCGATATTTGGCTGTAATTTTGGGCTAGTCTGTCTACTTTTCATTTTTATGCGGGGCACTTCATCTATCCAAGCTCCTTCCATTTTATGTGTGTTCAAAAATGGCGGCATGATTGTGAAGACCCGTTTTGTGAGAAATTACGATATTAATGACATACTCCGGCTAAAA
>JAHZNB010004476.1:0-12245 GCA_027744295.1 Callyntrura guangdongensis
GTCACTATACTGACTTGACTTAGTGAAGATATATATAGGCATCAAGTATAAGATATAATATGTATCTCTAGAAGTTGAAAGTTGCTACTTGTACAATTTTGCAACATTGAACAAATAAGTGGAAATAATTTACTAATGGAGAGAAGGAGTTTGTCGAGGTCATTTGCATTTTAAACTAAAATCATAAGTATTCTACTACCAGTAGTATACAGTCTAAAGCAAGTGGAAGGAATAATATTCATGTAGAAACGGAAACTGCCAGCAAATTAATTCTTCCCAGCATAAACGTCTGTCGTCTGCATAGAAATTAATTATAATAATATTTATAATTCATAACTTTTGGTAACGCCGGCAGCAGTAGTAAGCGATACATTGCATAACACAACATTGGATTTTTTATCACTTCCACTCCGGCAACTTTCTCATTTTGGACTATTCTGGTGTACCACTAGTTCCCGTTGTTCCAAGGTCTAACTTCTTCAAGAGTTACAGGGTTGCATTTGTCCCACCGCTGTTTCTTTTCGGTTGTCATGTTTACACCGAATTTTTTTTGATTGATTTATAAATGCTAGTCAAACAACACAAGGCCAGTTACCAGCGTAACCAAACACATGGGCACCGTAGTACAAACATCATTGTTTAGGCAGTCACATAAAAATGCAAAGTTTCATTAAGGAGACCCCTAGGAGGAAGGGGAATACATCTTTTAATACAATGATCAACATCAACAACATATTATTTACATGTATTAATATTGCCTTGTCTATCTCGCCATCATGCACAAAAGAAAATTATCATTACAGGAGTGCAGCCTTTTTACCTATGCACAATAACACAATGCAATACTGCAAAACGTTCAACTAAACGGATAAACTGATTTGCATAAATGTTATGTCATCCTCATCTTTCAACTTGGTGATAATAATGAAGAGGAGATCTTTAAAAAATGTGTAGTTCGTTACGTTACCTACCTACCCATGCATGGGTGTACAAGTACATATAATATTTAGTAAAGTGGCCCGTCGTAGTGAATTTTTCAGCGTAGTGTTCAGATCAATCTGCACTGGTTTAAACTTGATTTTATCCTGCAGATATCCAACTAAATCGATTTTAGTCATTAGTAGCAGACTGTGCTACCCTTGCGTTGGTCCCACGAAGAAAGTTAAAAGTAGACTTGTCGTACATTATCAATGCATTATATTACATCAACATAATTCAAATAAAGTAAGCATGATCATGCATAAGCATGTACCACACTATTTAGTAAAAACTGAAAGCCCGAAATTAGACCAAGTTTCCTTTTCGGGTCACTTGGAACCATCCATGTGCGACAAGCTAAAAGTAAAACCTGTTTCTAGTGATCGATCAATCGATGATCTCGTAGTGTCGCATTGAATGGTTAAAGAGCTAATCTAAAGGCGTAAGCTATACATATAGATCGAATTTTCTATTAATCTATATAGCTTATAGCACGCATTCTTTGCTAAAGCTGTTTTTTGTTTCCTCTTCAAGTGTTGAGTATTTTTAAGACGCTTAGTTTTTAGCATGAAAAAACGTGGGCTCCAGTCGAACAGAGACGGCCTCTATTTTATGTTTGTCACGTCCATGCTTTAAATTAAATTGCGTATTGCGTAAAAAGTAGACTCTGGTTTGTATATAGATGCGTATCTGTTTTTATGATATCACTCAAGTATCCGGTCCAAACAGGCAGGCGTAGACTCAAGACAAGATCACAACTAACATAATGGCAAATTTAACAACTAGCAAGCAGCAAAAATCAAATTCATGAAAAAGAGTTCAGAAACATTATTGGGCTTGGGGATCTTAGATATTATCGAATAATGGGATATAGCTAAACAACAATTTGTCCATCACAAACCATATTTTAAACCAAATTTTGCAAACTTGACTCTTGTGTAACCCTGTCTGAGGTTTTACACCGTGGCATATAGCGTACATATACAACTGGTTAATGTTGCAAAAGGCAAGAGTTGCCAATCTGGAAGTGGTCAATCTGTCTATAATCAAAAAGTCATGGTGTGAAAATGCTGTCGACATCACATCATGTCATCAACAGATTAGTGGCTGAGAAGTTGAGCCTCGACACCAAAATTGTCAATGCGTGTACACCAGTTTTTTTCCTTTGAACTTATTTTGATGAAACAAACTCGAACCAACAATAACTTAATATAAAACTTACAAATAATTTCCAGGCAAAGTAGGACCAAAATAAAAAACCTTAATTAAAATATACACGTAACGTAAGTAAAACTCAGCTTTCGTTCCTTACTTCCAAGTCAAAGCTTGAGAATTAACATAGAAAATCGATTCGCATCTGCAAACGCTATAGCATATATCATATAAAACATACCCATGGCGGTAACGCTACGGTTTCAGTTCAACTAAAGCATCTATCATATCAGGACAATACTGTAGAAATTTGTATAAGTCGGCTAGAATCTAGAAATCAAGTTCAATTAGGTATATATTCAATATATGTAGGATACGCTGTCCATTTCCCATATTATGCAAGATGTTATTTTACTGAAAAACTGGCTTGTGTTTATTGGCCTGATAATGACTTTCATAAATGGATTTTCAATCGGGAAGAAAATGAAATTCCTTTGTGCTGTATCAACAAATCTAAATCAAGTCCCGCGTCAAAATTATAATATTTATAAAATAAAAAATATTTTAAAGGGGGGTTACACTAAAATTACACGAAATTTTTAGGGTAAAACATGTTAAATAATAACCTGATAATGTAATAAACTAATCCACATATTTCATTTCATAATTGCAAGCGTTTATTAATCAAGAAGAACATTGTTCTTATAATCCAATTTATTGTATACTTCATTCCGAAGCCATCATAATGATTAACTACTTGACTGGAGTTGCAGAAGAGCATCACAGCAGGATCATTTGATGAAAACGCAATTTTTTGTTACGTGAACTTTAATCCACACAACAGCCCGAAGCAACAATATTCTTCAGTCCTCATCCTCAGTCCAAAGCTTGATACGAGATATTGTTGTATTTTGTATACATTGGTAGTTATACCAATACTTTTATAGGCCCCATCCCATTCATCGATCATTAATCATTATGCATTTTCGTAAGAATCAAATCCCCTACCTTAATACTCACTGGTCAAACATTTTTTCTTAGTTCCACGATGTATTTCCGATACATTACTAACTCTTTAATGCCATGCATAACATTGATTTGAATTACTACGGTGAACAGAATTTAACTATGTAGCGAAAATGGCATAAAGAAACCGAAAATATGTATCTAGCCCTGTTTGTTTGTCCACTAAACTATGATGCTTAGTATAAAAAAGAAGGATTCCCGTTTGAAATTTAAAAACCCTATATTTCCAATTCAAAGAAGAATACCGGATAAGTATATGAACAATATCGGCAACATTATGTATGTCTGTTGCGAAGGTACTGTCCGTCCGTCCGTCTGTCATATCTGTCCGTCTTTCAGTTTTATGAGGTTTGGTCAGTGTGGTGACAAAAGTCTGACGATGAGTAAAACCAAACTTAAATATATGCAAACAACAAACACAATGTTAAATGATTTTTAGTAGGAAATAGCTGTAGCCAAGAACTAATATTATAGTAGCATATCAATAAAGGTGATATTTTAACTAGTAAACTTTTTCAGTCGGAAAAGTAAAATAAAAAGTAATATAAAAAACAGGAATAGTGCCCCAGCAGTTTCTTCCGTACCTAGTAGTTCATCGAAAGCATCAGTTTTTCTATGTATCTAGCAGTTCCTCGGCTTCAGCAATTCTTAGGACAAAGAACTCTTCTTTGAAACAAACTTTTCCTTGTATTAAACCCTTCCTTAGAACCAATAGCAGTTCCTTGCACCCAACAGTTTCGGGACACTTACAACTCCTTGGATTCAATAATTCTTAAACTTGGCAATTAGTTAAACAATTAATTAGCAATTGTAATTAATTAAGTTAGTAATTACTTTAATGGACATGTATCTACAACTGGTTTACTCCAAGTTTAACAAAAATTACCTACAAAGTAATAGTAGCAAAGTGACGAAGTAATCATTTGATTTGTGAGAGATACGCACGTGACCTTGACCCCGTTGACCTGGAAACCCCAAATTGTTGTGATTGTAAAATCTTTGAGGAATTTTTTCCCATCACGAAAAATACAGACAGACAAACTTTAAAACTACTCTTTCATCTTGTCAATTCACCTGCTCTGCATCAAGAAATTCCATTCTTGATTGGCATTTCATTTTAATCTTATTATTCTGTTCTGTGGTTACCTCTTGGTATGTCGTACTGTACGACTGGTAAATGTTTGATTTGGTCACTCTGCCATTTATGTACCACAACTACATGTTTGATATTATGCGTGTGAAATTTGGTGTGGATTTCCATTAAACACGATCATGGGCAAATGTGGTTAGTATATCAGTTGTCATGTCAGTATGTAATGTAATTTATGTGGATAAATGAACAGATATAAGGCTTCCGGAATTATAACCGAATGCAGCATTCCAGCTTTCTTTCCAATTAATAAAAGTGTAGTATGTGTTTATGTTCTCGTCACTCAATACTCATATTTTACACAATAGTCTAAATGAATCTCCATTCCTCTATGAATAAGTTTGAAATTCTATAAGGATTGCTAAGAAATGGCATTAACTTTTGATTGATAGTGACATAAAGTAGCTTATTAAAAAACCCTTAAACTGTCTCCATATCAAATAACCGGTCGAACTTACTTCATGGTTTGTCTAATTTATATCATCGTTGGATAAATACGAGAGCCACTTACACGTGGGAATAAATCGTTCGTTTCGTCGTTTTCCCGACACATGTAATATAACTTAAAGTCGGCAGACATCCTCACGTTCGATTTAAGTGTAAAATAGCTTATCCTAGTAGACTGTTTAGGTTCATGGAAAAATATAAAATCTTTTATACGCTTTGCTATGATTTTTTGTACGCCCTTCTAATGTTGATTTTCTTGAATGTTGTAACACAAGACACATGCACATGGAGAAAAACTGGATTTTTTGATTTACTCTCTACTCATTCTCTCTCTTCTCCCACAATAATACTCATGCTCACCCCACTCTGTTCTTTCTGTTTTGTCTACGCAACACAACTAACCTATTAGGAGGTGTGACTGTGACTATGACAAAAAATACTCCCCAAAACGCAGAGATAGCTGAGTAAGTCATTTGTGTGCACTCGTCGCTTTTGCTAGACACAACACGCTGCTGCTGTGATTTGTGATTGTTTCTTGGAAGCGGACCAAGTTGGAATCAGGACATCGATTTGGTATCCTTACACATATCAACTTTAACAGTATTTTCAGTTTCAAGTAACTGTTTAAGCCATTAGTCGTCAAGAATAATAACTTAAGTAGTTTTAAAAAAATTGTTGCCAGTGTTCAAACTTAACGGGAAGCGAAATGGGTAGTTTAGCCACAGAGAGCGACGTACCTCCCAAGTCTGGAGACGTGTTGGAAATTGAATCGTTACAGGTAAATTAAACTTTAAAAGGCACAGGTGAAAAAAATAATAAATTAATAGCTCCTATCAATACATCAACTTGGATTGCACTACGTAACATGAATGATTTGTAATGGAATGGCAGTATGGAATACTGGAGATCAATATTGTCTCAAGTGACCCCATGGAACTGTTCAAGATTTGGTTTGCAGAAGCAAAACAAGTGCAGGAGAATACATATCCAGAAGCTATGACGCTCGCTACAATTCGCAAGTATGAACCAATATGTATCATGATAAACTGTTACTAATGTATGTAGCTTTGCAAATTTTCTGCTTCTGGCGAAAGGCTTTCAAACCTATTTTCTAGTAAATACGTATTGAATTTGCAGAGACGGAGGTCCATCTGCTAGAACAGTTCTGCTTCGGGGTCTGGATGAACACGGATTCAAAATGTATTGGGATCATCGCTCACGAAAAACTGCTGAAATTGTGAGGGTTTCGCATTAATAACCTTATCACGTCTCTCGCTGTGTACTGTGTACTATTCATAAAGAGACACAATTCATATCAATAAATGTTGCATAATTATATTACATTATAATCTATATTATAGTTATAATCTATATTAATTTAGGAGGAGGATTCAAGAGGGGCGTTGGTATTCTGCTGGACGTACAAAGATAGCGACGGGACTGTCGGAGGACGCCAGGTAAGCTTTTGTCTGACATTCAACCTCAACTTCACAGAAAACTTGTTGTTGTGGAACAAGCTATGTACCTAAATAAATCCGCCTACTGAATGATCCATCTACGTAACAAAGAGCAAATGTAGAGATTGTGCACTGACCGCAGCATAAAACTAAAAAAGCGCAATTTTACAAGTCTCGTAGGGACTTTAAACCGGAAGACGGTGATGTCTGAAAGAGGAAAATATTTCTCTGTCAAAAGTGTGTTGCTAGTTTTGTTACTATTTTTTATATTAACATAGCCACTACATTGTGCATGCACTAATGCCGACAGTAACGAAATTTTTCATTATTTGTCTGGACTACAAGGTCACAGGCTTTATCATATGTAACATGGTTTCCTGTTCGTCAAACGGTTGGACCATGTAGCTTGTTCCATTTTTGATTTTAATTCGGTATGTAACTTTTTATTGTTTTGTAAATATGTAGGTGCGAATAGAAGGGTTTTTAGAGAAATTACCAGAAGAGGATAGTACCGACTATTTCAATGGTGAACCTCTACTAGCAAAATTTAGAGCCACTGCGTGTCACCAATCCAGAGTTGTCACCGACGGCAGGAAAGACATGCTCAATCAAGTGGAAACGTTATGGAAAAATGTACAAGCCGGCAAACTTGAGTTAACAAAACCAGACTACTGGGGAGGTTTTCGTCTTATTCCTGAAATGATGGAGTTTTACCAAGGGCAGCGGGATACAATTAATGATCGCATACGATTCAGAAAGGCTGCAGAAGCAGACTCAACCAACTTAGAATCTGAACAAATGGGTGTGTTTGCTGGAGAAAATGGTTGGATCTACGAAAGATTAGAGCCATAAACTTGTTTCATAAAGTCTATATCTGTTCAGTAATTTTACATAATCATTTTACACATCCAAATAAAATTCTCACGATTCTTGTTTGTCTGGCTCGTTAAACTGTCCACTATTCACATCCATTTACGTAAATGGTTCAATTTTTTTGGCACATAGTGCAGTGGGATAGCATCATGTATTATATATTTCTTATTTGTTTGGAACAAGAAATTTTTTCTAATCCTGATTGCTCATGCGTTTTACCTATCAGGAAAATATTATTTAGTATTTAGGGCAAATAAAATCCTTCTTTAAAAAATTTCTGTAGGGTTAAGTAACAGTAAATACGTACGCTATTTTTCGGTGTCAAAAATTAAAATGTTAAGATTATGTGTAATTATGTTTGTTAATCAAAAGTGCACACACAATAGTAAACCAGACAATAAGTTTTCAAACTACAATTCACGAATTTATTTTTGTCTCAAATTGTTTCATACTACAAACGTAGATATACACACAATAACTGTAAATCTGTATGTTTCATTAACAATAACAATAATAATTGAAAATCGAATAATAAACGGTACCTTATTATTATAATATTATAGCCACGAAGTTTTACACAAACTAAAGATAATCCTCAATTTAATCTGCCAATAATAATCGCATGTTACTTTTTCTTAGTATCACATTTAAATCAAACAGTGAAGGGGCTCTGCTGTTTTTTTGTTCCTGTTGCTTGATTAAATCCATTGGTCAGAATGACAAAATTATATAACCTTTAGTGTATATAAAACGTTTTTTTCGTACAAATAACTCATCACAAAACACACGTTTTTACAGCAACAACTTAAACAATACATAAAAATCGCCGCAGTTTTAAACGAACACGTCTACAATTTGGTACACATTTCAACTTCCGTGTTGCCAACATCCCAGTACTATGAAAATGTTTTATTTTCCTCCATTAATTAACATTTGTATATTGTGGTCGCCAGTAATCACATACTTCATCGTGTGGTAAACTAGTATATAGGGCAGCTGAATTTTAAAACCTGGGGTATTAACGCTCGCATAAATGAAATTCGTAATATCTTTCAATATTAAAAATTACACACGGCAAATGTTAAAACGATCACCAAAGAGGATAATTTATCACTATCACGTTCTGTTGTTCTTATCCCCTCTTTTAAAAATAATACAGTGTTAACATAGTATTCAGAAAACAATTACGCCTGGACTTAACCAAAATCTTACAAGAATAATATGATCTTAACATGAATACATAAATGCATATGATAATGCTTGCAACTGCAATCCATACAATTAATTATTTATCTAGATTTTCTTATATAATGTTAGTAGATAGGTAGATAATATAGATAAAATACGTATATAGCGACTGACGACAAAAATCCTTTCACAAACACTGTACTCATCACTTAATTACAACGTAGTAATGATAAAGTGTGTCTTTACCGTATCTATATACACTACAATGATGGAACCAGAAAACAGCTACATACGCAATTAAAACTGACGGACTCGATAACAGTGACCTGCTACTATATCATTCAAAAATCTTAGTCTTATCATGTGTTGACGTCTGACAAAAGGAAGAACACTGTTGCAAATCGTATGTTTTGGAAATTTTAAACATTTTTAAAACTTCTTTTTATGCGAACGCGGTGTATGTATATAATAGCTTGTTTTGTTGAACATTTGTGAGAAAAACGACAAATATAGTTTTTTAAGAGGAAGAATTTAGGTATCTGTCAGAGAAAAATCCTACTATATCGTAAAGTTTACAAACTACTATACACGTTACAGAAGTTTCGAAAAGTTTTGTATATAATTTCAAGATTTAAGATGAAACGTTCACAAAAATATTGTGGACATGCTGGAATCCCTACACACATATGTAGCAGTAATCACAAAAACGGGAGTAATGTAATGACTGAAAATCGGAACAGAGCGAATACATTACCATTACCACTATATACAAACAAAATATTAAAATACTCGATTGAAATATTTTGAAGGAGGAAGAATACAGCAAACTGTACACATACATACATTACTAAATGTATTGACATGCTAAAAAATTATCGCCGTCGCCGAGTAGGTTTTTACACAATAAAAAGTGAGATTGATCCTACTTACTCATTTAATGTAACATTATCATAATTCACCTCATCATCTCCTTTGCTAAATCCACGTGCGTTTGATACTTGACGTAGTTTATATTTTGATTGATATACCGTGCCTAACTATACAAGACAATTAAACTACCTACATCGAAAATTCTAAATAGAGTATAACACTGAATGATTACAAGATATTACAAAAGACTGACTTGATTTTTAGGACACACCACTGCAATTTTTTGTCAGGGGAATGTTTTTTGCGGTATTTTTCTATTTGACTCTTGGTGTGGCTAGCATAACTAATTACTGCACAATCATTTTTAAATTCTACCACAAATGTAGCAATGACCAAAATAATCTAACAGTTTGTGCATGCATACAAATAATACGTATATATATAGTTTTATATTATTTTTATATGCATTTACAAAGTTTGTGTGGTGACGTTGGTATTTTTTACATGGCCTGCTGTTGCTGTAATTCAATTTCCATTCTTTTCTTGAACAGCATAGCTTCTTCGAAAATCATTTCTTTCAATTTCTCCTTGGGCAGGTCATCATACTCCATGTCCAACTTGAAAGGTTCTTCTGCAACCGGCTACAGAAATGCCGAGAGAACATGAACATTACATCACATGTGCAAAAAACCATGATGATGACTTGATGACACACCTCAGTTGTCAACATTTCAATGTCACTTACCTCATCAGCTGGATCGTAGTATTGTTCCAGGTATGGATGAGCCAGTGCATCCTCAACAACGATACGTTTGTGAGGGTTGAATGTTAACATTTTGTCCAAAAGGTCCAACGCCTTTTTATCCGCATCCGGATACAATTTCTCCCATGGAACCTTTGGTTTGTATTGAAGTGACTGTAAATAACTTCGGGCTTTCTCATTAATTATACATGCAAGATCATCCTGGGATGGAGTTCCAAGAATGCCCAATATGTGATTGAGCTGGTCAAGATAGTGCTTTCCAGGAAAAATTGGTCGGTTTGATAGCATTTCAGCAAGAATGCATCCAACAGACCAAATATCAATGGATTTAGTGTACCCCTAAAAAGTTTTTTAATAGTTAAATTTCCCATTCCCAACAATTAATGTGATAATACTGTGCGAATAAACCAATTAAATAAGTTACTTTTGAGTTTAACATTATTTCAGGTGCTCTGTACCACCGAGTGGCAACGTATTCGGTCAAGAATCCTGTATGATCATGATCCGGGTCTGCAACTCGAGCTAGTCCAAAGTCACAAATCTAAAACGTGATAAATATATTAGCATACTTTAAATCATATATCGCGATATCCAACGTATTGCTTAATTGTTTTGTAATGCTTTTTGTTAATTAATATTATGTGCAAATTGTTTAGACGAATCTGAGGGAACAATGCGATTGTTAGTTTCCCGTGTCATTTATTTGCATTATAAATTATAATTATAATGTTTAATGTTAAAAAGGAATCAAATTATTCTTACATTTTCGTGTTTGAATCGAGTTAAAATTTTTATTTCTCTGAGGGTCCTCTGGCAGTATGTTTGATGTTCAAATGGAGAAATTTTCTTAATGGCCACTTTGGTCTTTGTGATGTTATCATACACGGACCTGCATAAATACGGGCGTTACAATAATTATTATGAACATTAAGAAAATAGAAAACAACGGTTCATTTACTTAGAGACTTATACGTTTACTTACACAACCATTCCATATGCTCCCTCTCCAATGTAAGCCAGGTTGATGTAGCGTGGACCAACTTCAAAAACTTGACCTCTAATTATTTCCATATTGGGATTGTTCGAATTGCCTCCTGTGTTTGAATTGTTGTCTGCCATGCCCTGTTTAGCGGTTGAGTGTGTAACTTTTGCTCATCCAAAATGAAGTTTAGTAGAGAAAGTTATTTTGCACTATGATTCATCTGTTTGTTTTTATCTTTTCAATCACTTTGTCATGTGGCCTTGCCAAATTGTCATATCATTACGCGAACACAAGTGTATTTAATATTTTTACTGACAGCCTATAAAGCTCTGAAATATTGACTCTGACGAAGGCAGATAATCCCCTAAATATTTGCAATTTAATTTGTAAATATACGTTATCTGACAGACAGATTGCACGCACGTAATGGACAACAAGGGAGATAATTTTCCCTTATCTACTCTCAAATGGTCACAGTGCTAGTAATTTTCTCTGCTTGGTGGACCATTTAATATTAAGTAAATGACACAGTTACGTTGCTCCACCACCGGGATGAAAATTAGGTATTCCACATTTATTTATTTTTCCCCAAGTAGCCAACTATCCGAACATCATTGCGATGTTAGGCACTCCTGCTGTTTTATTTACTATACTGATTTACTTAATGTGTAAATTGTAATTACGTGACCACGCACACACATTCACATTCCCTTCGAAATGAATAATAGAATACTAAAATCCGAATGTTCAATACAACTAGTCCTACTACTATCCTCACAGCACAAACACAACTGTGATTTGTGGTTACTCTTTAATGGTGAAAATAATTACACAAAATCACTGTCACGGTTTAGTTTTATTGACTAGTCCCATTTATCTTTAACTCCCAATTTTGCACAGTTAAATTGTTTTTTAATGAATTGTTCAAGTTCAAACTCCACATAAACCAAGTCTCCTGTACAAAAGGAATTCTGTAAACAAAAGAAACAAATTTATTTAATTGTAATTGTATTTGGTTCATTATCTGATAAACACCACTGCTTACATAATTACACAATATCGTACTACTACTACTACTATATTTCAGTTAAATGCTTCTCGTTAGAGATCTACTGTGTAATAGTAATATGCAATCTACATCACTGAAAGGTGTCAACCGTTAAAGGTATACTTGAAAGAATTTATTTTTTAAGAATAATAATGACGCACGGTATCCTTTCCTCCCTAAATTCAATGCAGAGAGAGCTGCTGAATGTGCTGAAAACAGTGCATTTATTATGTGTCACTTGCTAACGTATAAAATAAACATATTTACCAACTGAAATATACACACTCTCATTTATTTTATCTGTCAACGCA
>JAHZNB010004477.1:0-19589 GCA_027744295.1 Callyntrura guangdongensis
TGTGTGTACCCCGTCGACGTTGCATCCCCAGTTTTTTTTCTTCGTCGGACCACTTTTCCCCTTCTTCTTCATCGTCTTCTGGTTCGTACATAAAGACGGGCAAAATGCCAGAGAAAAATGGTGAAATCCCAATAAAATAAACTATATATACATACATGTTGTGTCGAGGATGAGAGAGAAAGAGAGGGAAACAGCGAGAGAGAGAAAAAAGAAGCTAAAACTTGTCTTTGCGTTGCTGCTTCTTCTTGTTTGGTTACCATCAACTCAACTGTTATTCCAGAGTTGTGCAAGAAGCAATAGCATGCATTATTATTATCATCATCATCATCTTCCTCCTCAACACGAATCTCTGGGTACAGTTTGTTTCTGCGGTGCAAATATATGCAAACCGTGTAGTAAAGTTGTATAAGAAAAAGAAAAATGCAACAACAACGTAACGAGACCGGATAAAGTAATCGTGGAGGCAATATGGCAAGTAGTGAAAAAAACGGTTAAAAACTGGCTGGTGAGTTGTTGAGGTATCATCACAACACATCAAAACTACACCGGGAAAAGAGAGAGGAGGGGAGGGAGGGAGGTTAGAGGGAGAGAAAAAAAATAACTTTTTTGTATTGCTGCTGCTGATTTTGTATTCATGTTATTATTATTAGATGTGTGTGTATATCTAAAATATTTGAGGTATTTTGGCTCCTGCTGCTGCTGTTGGGACGCCCTCCTCCAAAACACAGAGTGTCTCTCTCTCTCTGTACGAGATAGTTTGTTGAGAGGAAGGTTGGGAGAAGAGATGTACGAGCATTTGGAGGAAAAAAGGCCTCCGAGAAAGAGAAAAGTAGAGAAGTAGTCCCCCTCTCTCTCTCTCTCTCCTTTACTTAACGTTTATCAAAGGAGCAGGGAGCCAGAAAGTAAGTAAGCATGGAAGAGCAACTATTCCAAAAAATCTCTTCCTTTTTTGGCTTTTCTCGGTTCCCGTCTTTCTTATACAGATAGCCTCTCTCTCTTGCTCTCGTCGGCCGTTTTTTTGTGTCTGTTATTGTTCCATAAGCAATCGGTCCCGGCCAAAGCTACCCCATTCCCTTCCAAAAAATAGGACAAGTAGAGAGAGTCCTTTGGTTAGACTCGAGTAGAACGAGAAAGCGCGAAAAAAGTTTGTTTTGGATAAAAAAAAGAAGAGAAAAAGGTTTGCTGTGCTGCGAGCCTTTTACTTTATCTTTTTCTTCAGCCCATCTTTCACAATCTTTTTTTTACTAAAACAGCAAACTACAATTGTAAGTGCATGGATTGTGTGGAATAAAATGGTTTACGCTACTACTTCTACTACAACTACTAAAACTACCAATACTAATGGCTCCATCACGACCATCTCTCCTATTACTACACTACCCTGCTATTATTTAGTTTAACTTGAGAAATAAAATATAAATGGCTGAAAAACTGATTTGGCTCCTCTGTAGCTTTTCCTTGTGTAAATGGACGTTACATCCAAATCCGTAACACTATCCAGCCATGCAGCAATATCATCATCATCATCATCAGAGAAATAACCAGGCAGGCGAGAAGCCAGCCGCTCAAGTGGTCCAGCATTATCATCATTATCATCGCTAGAGTGTGTGTTCACATGAAGAAAACCTTTCTACACAGTATGTCTCTACTTCTACCACGGCTGCCTTTCCTTCCCGGAGAACCATGTTACTTGGAATTCTTGCCTTTTTTTGCCGTTGTCTTGCCAGTTATAGTTCCCTACCATCACATGGCTGCCTGAAAAGAAGCCCGTACTCAGATGCAAACTACTGATACTGCTGACTTTGCCTTTTCTCCTTTTTGTCGTTTCTTCTTTCTTTCGTTGTTGCTCACTTTTTGTCTAGATTTTCTTTTGCTAGATGTTCTGCTACTGCTGCTGCCACACTTGTACATTTTCTTCAAGATAAAAGAAAGTGCTCTTCCACGATTCTTGCTAGATGTGCTTCTTTATGTACTACTTACTAGTGCTTGGTGTTGTTGTTATTGTTGTTTTGCTGTTATTTGTACCACTCCAAACCCTCCCAGCCGCACACACAGAGAGAGAGAGAGAAGTAGCAAGAGTGGAGTAAAATAACAACATCAGCAGTGGCCTGGCCTGGTCTAGCAGCAGTGTAGTAGGAAGTTTTGCGGGAGATTCTAGGCTGTACTATATATAACAGCATTACATAATAATACGCGCATAATGACATGTCAGGAGTAGTAACAAGAGGAAAAACCATAATAAAAACTTGCTCTTCTTTTCCATAACTTTTTCTTCTTCCTTTTTTTTACCCGTCTCGTTATTGTATTATGTTTGCCCCTGTTGTTATCATCTTTGCTATACATAATTTTCTCCTAAACAAGCATTACTTTACGAATATATAGGTATACTTTCCAAATATAGACAAACATTCTTTCTACTGGTTCCTCTCCGACTTGTTCTTCTTCTTCTTCCGCATGAACTGCTTAAGGTTTCTTGATTCCTGTACATTTTACTGTGTACTTTCTGGTTGATCAAACCGTTACACTAACTGTGTGCTGATCACAGAAACGATGCAAACAAGTTACATGGTAAAAAAACAACAATAGCAGCAAAAACAACAACCCTACTTTTTTCTTCAGCACCGCAACTGGGCACGTCTTCGGTTCCGTGCACTTTTCTTGTGATCAAACCTCTCTTTCTCAGTCGAGAAAACCCGGTACACTTATCAAGTCGACAGGAATACATTATTATAGGTGCAACAAAAAACGGGGCCAAATAGATACCGATGATGAAACCTGTATGTTTTCCTAAGACACAGAAAATAGGTAAAGGTATTTGCCTTTTTTGTGACTCTTGCTGCCAACACAGACGAGCACTTTTGCAGAGAGAAGAAAACAAAGAGGAGCAGAGGAGGAAGAACGCGGAATACAGCCAGAAAAAAAACAGAGAGAAATGCAGGAGTTCTCTTTGGAATCTCTGAAAAGATGATAAGTTTCCGCTGCTTGCTTGCTGGCCTTTTTCTTTGTCCCTCCCTCCCCCTTTGATTCTCTCCTTCCTGTTGTAACCATATATGAATATTTCTTAAGAGCATCTTGTTGTTGATCGTATATAATGATTGTGCTGCTTGTATTTATTTTTTTATCTGGCTACCAAAAAATTTCTGTGTAGCAAGTAGTGCGGCCACATTGATGGTTGTAGTAGCGGCGAGAGAAAGAGAGGCAACAGAGAATGTTTCCAAAAGCATTTTTCTCTCTCACTCACATACTCCCCCACCCACACTACTTGACTGAAGCTTTTCCTTTTTCTTCAGCAGCACTACAAGCTACTACAGCATCAGCGTGCCTCTTTTCCGGTTTTCTTCATCCATTATTCTCTTCCAAATAGAACAACACCAACAACGTTAGCCTTTCCACTGCTGCAGCAGCCCGAAACTGAAGTTGTTTTTGCTGCGTTTCTTTTTTGCTTTATTATAGGCACTTGTTCCCTTTTTCCGGCTAGTCCTTCGCTCGGCATGCATGATGCATGCCGGTTGCTGGTACTATGCCTGCATAGGTAAACATGTGGGAGTAGTGGGAGTTGTTCTTGATGCCGTCGTGGTGGGAAATGCTGTCGACTGTCAACAAAAACGCAACGTTGATAAAAAAAATAGAGAGAGAGAGAGAGTTGCCATGTAGCAGCAGGAGTAGAAAACTGTATATGGCAGAAATTCAGGGGAAAAATAATGCCGTTGTTTCGCATCTCTCTCTCTCTCTCTCTCCGGTCTAGTCTAATCTGGCATCACGACACATCTGCTCCGGGAAATACCTATGTATTGGTGGTATGCAAGCCTTTTATGTAGGACAGGGCGAAAACGATATTGGATAATGGGCTGCTTCCTCTTTCTCCTTTTTTCGGGTATGATTGCTTGTTTCTTTTTCTCGAGCTCAATTTCAATTTCCTTCTTTTCTTGCCTGCGCTGAATTTTGTTGGTACAATTTTCTACATTGGCAGAGTAAATAAGGGACAATTTTATGGGGTCCTTTGGAAGAAACAAGAGCAATAACAACTAATACTCTCCAGAACTACTCGCGAAAGTTATTAGATTCGAAAAAAAGTAGTCTTCGTGCTGTTTTTATAAAGAAACAAAGAGGAAAATGACAACAGGAACAACATCAGTGACAAACAATTTGGAAAGAGAGAGAGAGAGAGAGAGAGAGAGAGAGAGAGAGAATTGAAACAAATTGGATCTCAACTCACATCACAACAACAGCACGAGGAGAAACCATGTAAAACATGTTTGGGTGATATGGTGATTGGAGATAAGCTAGATCAGTTTGTTTACTCAGGAGTACCATATGGTGTTTACATGATAAAGATGACTTGCTAAATAAGATTTTTGCGATTGAAAACCGATTTCATCATCAAAAATTGATGGAAAAAATAAAAGTAATATTTCCAAAAACAACTAGTCCTCCTTGTCTTTCCCCTTATTTGAAAACTCCAATCCAATAATTTATTCTTATAGTGTAATTGCTAATCTCTGCTCATCCAAGCACCGCGTAGAAATATTTTGTTCCTGTGAAAATAAATTCGGAAAGAACAGGGGAAAAACAAACAGAGAGGAGCAACTGCAGAGACAACAGGAAAATGGCCCAGGATGAGAGAGAGAGAGAGAGAGAGAGAGAGGAGCAGTACAAGTGCTTGTTCTTTTAGAAAATCTGAAAAACATTAGGGTTTGCGTCTTTTTTTGCCGCTGGCAAAACAGAATACAAAACAGGGATGTTCCGGTGAAGAAACCCATTATGACTATTATTCTTCATGCTATATACGCATCTATCAGACGTTTCGAACTGTTTCTCTTTAACAAATTCTTTCTGTTCACTTTTTTCAAAGTTTTACGACACAGGAAAAGGAAAGACATCAAAAATGTCTCCCTCTCTTTCTCTACGAGTATGGCTGTAAGATTGAGTGCCCATGTATGCATGTATGTTTCACCAGGCACGAATTTATTTATTTTGCTGTTTCTACTGCGACTGCTGCACAGTTTCTAACAGCAATAATGTATGATGACACAATACCCCAGTATCCACCCGATATAAAACACAAAGCCTTGTTGTTTACTGGATATTCCAAACCTTTTGGCTGCTACGACAACACTCTGTGTGATCACCAGAGAGAGTGATCATGATGACGATTTTGCAACATTGCTGGTTGGAACACCCACGTGGACTTATTTTTTCTTGTTGCGAAAAACTCACGCTATTACTATAACTGCTATTGCTATGCTGTATATGGCGTTCCGTTGACGAAGGTGGTGCCATAGTTGTTGTAACCATTGACAGGACATAAAAATGTTTGCACAAAAAAAAACCCAAGCCTATACGTGTGTAGACCATCACTCTGGGTCCATATGTGTCTACTCCAGAGAGAAGCCAAGACATTTGTTTGGGTAATCTACCAAAAGGAAAAATTGAAGTAGTGTATATTTTATGGAGGGCCTATCAAGAAAATAGGAATTCAGGGAAAGTGCTCCGTATGCATATAAATGTGAGCGAGTGTCTATCTAATAGAAAGAGTTACTCAAGGGCAGTAGTATAGCAGCAGTTCTTGCTCAAGTAAAAACGCATTGTTTCACTTTTTGCCACTGGCAAAGGTGATGAGAATAATGGGAAAAGGCTGCGGAGAAAAATGGCTGGGAAAAATGGAATTGAGCTGAATACGTACCACCGTAAAGGGTAATAGTACCATGGTGTGATCCTCATCAATGGCAGCAGCATCTCCCGTTTAAAGATGTCGTATAGTTTCGTATAAGAGTCTATGGTCCATATATATGTATTACTTTATTTTATGCCGACGGTCTATATAGGCATTAGGCAAGAGAGCAGACACTTTGGCGTCTCATTTCGGGTTACATATTGCATACCTGATTTGATTACTCAAAGTTTCCTATTTTTATTTTTTTTTGTAAATGACATGCATGAAGCTTTTCTTAACAACTTTTCCCCGGGAGTTTTGTTAGAGACCGGCTAATTTAGAAGAAGATACCACATTTTGTTCCTATTTTCCCCTCCCCACTCGTGGTTGCAAGATAGGGAACACCCTTACGTTTTCAGTAACGTAAGTCAGTCATTCATCATTCTAAATTGAGCTTCCACCGACACGAGTACTACTACACCGCTGTCGCGATCTCTTCTCCACCGCTTTTTCCTTGTGTTTCGTTTAGTACTCCATTCAAATCACACCAAGTTTTTTCACACTTCTTTGTCGATATCTGCTTCCCTTTCTATCCTTTTAACTTGACGAACCACCGCCGCCACCACCATTGCCACCGGCACCACTCACTTTTGATCAAGAGGGTTATGATGATGACAAGAACGGAATGAACGCGGGCAAGTAAGCAAGAGCCCAAATAAAAAAAGCACACACACATACACACACAAGACAAAGATAAAGTCAAAGAATGTGTCAAGAATGAAAACAGAAGTTAAGTGGAAGTTGAGAAGAAAGAGCGTTCAGAAGATGTATGTGTGTGTGTGTGTGTGTGAAAAATGAATACGTTGAGTGAATGGCTGCTGCGTGTATCTAAGCTTTTTGGGGAGAGGGGAAACCAAGGGTGTCCCAATCCCTCCATAACAGATCAAGGACCTCTCCCAAAAAAAAAGAGAAAATCGCGTGAGCAAAGAAATTGGCGAGGCAACATGAGAACTGGATATAAAGAAGACGTCGATATAAAAGTTGACGTACCTGTACTACTTGTTATGGGCATATCGGGAGGTGCGCTATGGGGTTCTGTTTAGTATGTGTTTTTTTCACGCAAGTACCGAATTGAACAGAGAGCGATAAAAGTATCAAGGGACACGTAAAAATGAAGTAGAAAATAGGCGAAAAAGTGAGACTTTTTCAGTTAGTTTCTTTGCCGACAGAAAGAACAAAAAGTATCCTTGTGAATGAGACAGTTTAAAAACGTTTCAACATTGCTTCATTCACATTTGTAATGTTTTATACGTAATAATAACTCAATGTTTCCATGTATGGTATAAGCATGTATTTGAATTTAATGTGTGGTTGCGTGTCAAGTTGTTTTTTAACGATAGTTTGGTTGATACATATGATTTTGAAATTAGCTTTTTTGCTAGTGAGACAGAAGCGGAACCGGAAAAGGGGAATAGGTTGACCTTAGAATGTCGGAGGGATAAAAGAGGAAAAACAGGGAATATGGCGGGAAAAATAATTTCCTTTTTGGTTTCGCTCGACCATATTTGCATATTTATTTTTCCATTTGCCTGTACCCCGGCAACATATTTCCCTGCTATAAACCAGTTAATTGCATTTGTTTGCCTGTCTTGGTCAAGCCTTATCAGATAATATGCATGCATATATGTAATACACGTGTAGATCGTTAAAATGGTTTTCTGCAAGGACGGTCTGAGGTGGCGAAAGTCTGCATAGGCTGCACAGATGTAATGCACAGATAGACACGCACAGCAGCACTCTACAAGTTCGCAAATAAATGTGCGGCCGCCTGTTCAAACGAAAAACTGATTTCGACTTCTTGGCAATTTAAATTTAGGCAGGAAATGAGAAGTAAAACGAGGTTTAGAAAACTACCAGCAGTCAAAGAAGGAAATACGATTGTGGGTTTAGGAGAGATTTAAGTGTAAATTATGTATTTAAAATGTTATTTACAGTAAAAAAAAGCCATTCCATGAATCAACGACAACGGATGGAAAACTGGTTTTCAAACTATTATTAGGGGTAGTTGCCACGGAAGCATCCCCTTACTGTCGGATGGAAAGTGGAAATTTCAAGAAAACCCTGTGGGCAACGTGGCACTCCAAATTTTCAATCGTTTACAGGAAAGCGAGAGTTTGTCGGATCAAATAAATGACTAATAAAATACCATCGAATATTAAACGATTTTCTTCATATAGAATATATTCAAATTGCTTTTTTGAGAGGATAACATCATCAGAAGCCCAGTAAATAGTGTTTGCTTTTCCATTTTGTCCGAAATTCTCTGAAAACCCTGTTCAGTTTTGCCTCACCCGTACACGAAAACAACCTGTGTATTCGTTGTTCTTTCCTCGACTCCCTCACTCCCGTTACTGTCATCATTAACATTTCTATCATTAGCATATTAATCATTGTCAACGCACCGGCAACAAGCACCAGATAAACACAAAAAGGAGTCCCTGAATAGACCTCGGAAGCAACAGAAGTAGCATACTTATAGCATAATTAGCACATCCAATTCTCTTCTCCCGACGGTACTGACAAAGCAACAACAATAATAGCTCGGGCTCATGGCCCATTATATTTTTCCACTACCACCATCCATCTCACCATTCAACGCGCTATTTGGAACAAAACATTGTACTTTGTTACCGTTATTACTGCGATTACTATTATTGTTTTATTTTAATATTTATAAGAAAAGATTCACATTTTCTGGCCTTTTTACCCCGTGACGAGTTCCATTTCGCAGACCAAACTTCCCTGCTTTTCTTGTTGCACAGTCAGTTCCCCTCTTTACTTTTTTTACGCCCAGTAGCACCCAAAGTTGGACTTTTTCCTTCTTTTCTCTTCTTGTTAACTTGGTTTGTGCCTGTGCCCCTTTCGTGCCTGTCTCTTGGCTGAGGCCGTGTTGTTGTTCTTGAGTTTTAACAGGAATGTAAATGGGCACGCTGCTAATTATTATTCATGAAAGACATGTTCAATTAAGCCAGAGAGCAGACGAAGACGGAGGAAAAAAGTAATTTACAAGTCACTTCTTCTTATTACCACCAGCACCGCCGCCATCATCATCATCATCATCATCATCAGCACTACTGCTTCTATACTCGACTGACTTTGTGTGTACTTCTTTTCTCCTCAAACATACTTCAAAAGTAAACTGGTTATTTTGCTTCTTGTTCTTGGGGTTTTTTTTTCTGCTCAAGGCAAAAACTAGGAGCAAGGACGAAGACAACAACGAACGACGACGGAACGTAATTATTATTTCTATATTTTCCTGTCAGGCTTACTCTTTACCTGCCTACCTGCCTAACAACAACACGAAGCTACAAAATTATGTCTAATAGTGTTCTTGTTTTTATACGGCAAGCCACCGTCACCGTGATCATACTACACACATTGGATAAGATTTTTTTTACAGTCGATATCTTCATTCTACACACAAATTCTTCCCAAAAAGAAACCCAAAGTCAGGTTGATTTTTTTCGTGTAATGTATGCATTTTAATGAAGCAAACTTGGTTAGCGGAACAAACTAGAGGAGACAAACGTGAAGAGAGTGAAGCAGAAAAACGAGGAAGATTCTTCTTAAAACTTTCTTCTAACGTTTTTGGTCGTGGTTGAGTGTGTGAGTGTTCTTTAGAGATGTAGGTAATCACATATTATGGTGAGTGTGGTGACACACAGGGCCATGCCAAAAGTAAACAATATTTACTGTGTTAAGTCGTAATGGTAATCAGGAAGGAGCAAGAAGAATAGCGGGGAGAGGGAAAACTCAGAGAGAAGAGAAAGAGAGCGAAATGGAAACGAATTTTCTTCATTATGCATTTTGGACAGATAGAGAGAGAGGGGGAGTCGGAGACCGGAGAGAGAGAAATGTAGTTTTGGCAGAAGAGAATGTGCATAACATTACTATCTATACATTTGCTTTTGTGGTTGGTATTATTAAATTTTTTCGCGTGTGTGAGACACTGCAGTACTTAGCTAAAAGCTATTCGAATGTGAATGTACTTATTATTACTTACAAGGGAAACCTTCGGGGTGTGTTGTAACTCGTTTAGCTATTTATGTCGTATGATTCAAAATGTAACGCATATAAAGATTCTGTTGCCCTTTGCCAGTTAGAGTTTTTTAAATCTTAAATTACCTAACACACAATTGAGCGGGTTTATTTCAATAGCAGGCAGCCAATACCATTGCTGCATGGATTTCTCTGCAGATTTGCTTAGGGAAAGAAGTACAGATAATACTTAATACTGTGTGACCCAGCAATGAATTCCAAAAATTGGGCCAACAAAAGTACATTCTACAGTCGTTTTTAGAGATACTTTGTCGTCGTTTCCGTTTTTTGGCATGTTTGTGATCTATTAACTATGCATCTAACAAAATCTTTGACCTTTCACGTTATTTATTTTGGTTAATTGATTCACAAACATAAACAAATTGGGACATTATCTCACAATCCAGACATGAAGAATTGAATAGAAGGCTAATTGCTTTTTTCAAACAAAGCAAACCTGCAGAGAAATACCAACAAAGGTGTTTAATGCCTGTGTTTACATGAAAACGCGGGTATGTGTTTGCGTAAATTTAAAGTAAACGGGTAAAAATCTGAATCACACTGCATTAAATAGCTAAGCTGGTTTCAAATAACACTCAGAATGTTTCCCTTGTTAGTCATGTCATTCTACTTGGATGTAGTATCTGTACATACATGTCTGGTAATGCCTATAATGCTTTTTTTCTCGCAGTGAAACTGAAAAACCTGACTGAATCAAGTTGCGTTGTTATTTTTTTTACTGCCGCAAAATATATGATAATGGCGGCGCTGGTATGTTGACAGTGTGGGTTTCATGTTGACACTGTGAGTAAATAATAAATTAATTAGTAAACGCAAGGAAGTAGAAGAACTCAAAAACTGGCTCTAGTCCTGGAGTAAATAGTAATATGCATATTCCGCAAAAAATTGTTGACTGCGTCCCTGTGGATAATATGATAAATGGCAAAATTCGTTTTTTTTCGCCGTGCATCGTCTACTTCTAACAATAAGTTTAAGTTTGTAATTTTCGTTTTTTATAACGAATATTTGTCACAATATTTTAATGTGTAGGTACAGAAGTTTACAAAAATTTCAAGAATCCAAATGTTATTAGGTTGCGTGTGCATTTCTGGGGTGTACCGAATGTCATCTTGAATCAGTAGGTAAAACCAAAAAAAAACTTATACAAGCTACAAGTTAACAAAATGTTGTTTATTATTATTAACTGTAAAGCGTGAGAGAAGATCGAGAAGCTCTTCTTCAAACTCAAGTAAAAATTAACCGATATTTTATTTCAGTTAAAAACGTGAATGAAAATCAACTAAATTCATACCGAACAGTAAAAAATAATAAATGACAACTACAGCTTGCGAGCTGTATTTATACCCCAAAACGATTTTAGTCAGAAATCCTCCAGAGAACTACACAATAAGGAAGCCGAACAATGATACAATTTAATATTCTCTTAGAAACGACACAAATGGCAGTGGAAATAGACTTTAAAATGACAACGGCACTATTGTCTTCAATAACATATTGATGGATATGCTCAGACAAAACACTATATTCAAGGCATATAGATAATGGCGATCTGCTGAAGAAATTTTCGTCGTAGTGTGCAATTTCATTAATGTAAGTAATTATAATCCTAATTAATCTATTAGATTGACTGGGAAATAAGTGAGCCAGGAGCAACACCTATTCCATCATGTTTATCCATTATTAATGAAAAGAGTTTAAAAGTAACTCTATCTTTACAAAGGTTTCCATAATATAAATCTTCATTTAAAGCTATTATGCAAGGGTTGTACCCAGTATACTTATGTTACACTCATAAATACGTTGATACGTAAAAAATACTTTTATTTCACAAACTACACTTTTTTTTAATGAAGGAACACAATTATTTCAAAAATTTAAACTGCCAATTTGGGAAAGCAAATGTCACGTATTTAAAAATAGCCTTCAGATCTAATAGGAATGTACATGCCTTGTAGCAGGAGTGCTGACGCTAGTCAAAATTGGTACGAACGTCAAGGGTAAATTGGTAGATTTGCCATGGATTAAGAAATTAAAATTTGCAATGCAACGCCAAAGTGATTCAATTTGATCTTGGTTTTTTTCCAAATAATAACTCTATCAATGCCTTTGCATGAAAATAAATGCATAAATAATGTGCGATTAACTGTGAAACTGAAATCGCAAGGAAGTGGGAATTTTAAAAATAATCAGGCGGCATCATATCATATGAGCTAGTTCTTATTTCATAAAGCGTATTTGTTAAAAACGTTTCTAAATTTTTTGGTGAGAATTAAACTCCCTGAGAAGGACATTTAGAATAGATGATAGAAATTTTGAAGAAGTATCACTAAAAAGTTCTCAGTGGAGCATCACCTGTTCAAAATCGGCAATGCAAAATAAAAACAATTTTAAATAAACTATTTATAAATCATCGTCACAAATTTTACGTCATCAACGTAGCATATGTTGCTAATTAAACTAACTATTTGAATCCTTCGAGCATTAATATACAGTGTTATACTTTTAAGTTCCCTGAAATTCTTCACGTAACACGTCGTATCAAAACGGGCTAATTATACTTTCAAAAGTCAAAACCGTTTAAAACAAACGAGTAAACAGTCTTATGCTGAAACGTCTCTGTATTTATACTCAAACATGATTCCACCAGCACAAAATAATACAATAGGGCCATAAACCAAACAATACGCTTTCATGAGAAACAGTTATACATAATAAAATATTGAGACAGTTTGGACCTCATAAAAAGTACCACAATGACAGCATTGTCTCCAAAAACAAAAAGCTCTGACAATAGAGTACCCAGGGCATATAGGTATTGGAAACCAACCCATCAATTCTTTTTCCCCAGATATTAATTTATTTATGGAAATTAGAAACCAATCTTACGCAATTTAAATTCGGAAGAATAAAAATAACTGTTTTTTATGAAAACAAAATTTATAAAAACCTAAATAGCAAATAGAAGCTTCCTAAATGGAAACATGAAACCCTTTTTCATCCCAGTCATCTCCTCTCCGCGATGAATTTTTCCCGTTATGATTAGTAGACCATGTAAAAAAATTCTTATGGCCAGTCTTCAGGGAAAAAGTAAAGTCATAACGAATTCATGTAATACTTTTTATGCTTAGTAATAATGTGTGCAGAAGGAAACTGGGATGGTGAATGAAATCACACACACATACACACAAATGGATATGGAGAGCGAGAGAAATGTGGGTCAACACCATTATTATTCGTGTATGAGAGAGAGAGAGAGAGTATGTGTGTGTACAACTTCAAAAAAGTAGAGATGAAAAAAATGTCATTTTTGACGGATATTATTACGCAGACTACTATTCTGTGTATTTACATTTTTTTTCATTTGTGGAGAGATTCCGAGAACCAGACGACAGCGTTGGTTGCGGCGAGATAGTAATTAAGGTAATGGTAATGTAGGTTTCTCAGGAAACTAAACAAAAAAAATTCGCGTTTTTACTTTTCCTGCCTAAATTGGTACTGATGATAAACAGTGGGTAAACTCGGCCGTCATTTCCCACGGAGATTTGAACAGAAACAGACATATTTTAAGACGGATCATGTTTACCGACAGATATACAGTTAACAGAGGTAGAAGACCTTCACGTTAGTCAAATCTCTCAATGGGAGAGTTACCAAAACACCAGTTTGTATATGACACTGGCGCATTCATAGAATAACAACATTTTTTTTTTAAAAAAGTGATGAAGTTATTGCATTTTTAGGAGATGACAGGAACTACAGCAAGTTATTACGATGCTCTGTAAAAGCCACAACAAATGTCCGAAACACACTACGCGTTTATTTATGTATGAGTATTTTTGCAGATTGAAAGTGTCAAAAAACGAAATGTTCATGGATACGGACTTGAATGAATGGCTTTTTGCTCTGCCATCATCAGGAAACAAAAGGATTTCAGAAAGAAAAAGCTCCACTTTGCTGTTTTCCTTGTTCCGAGAAATAGCTTCTCATCTTTACAGTCATTCATACTGAAAAATATTCAAGGGCGGCAAGGCATGCTAAATTTGGGTGAGTTGTAGTGATGATCTTGACTAAGTTTGCCATTGACGGGAAATTGCCCTTCTTCACTCTGGCAAAGCCATCAAAAATATGTTTTCGATGCTGAAAATAACTTAAATACAAAACATGACAAAGTCGTACCCTTTCACAATCTGTTCTCCTCTGACATCTTACTGTTGCTGGTGTGTATGGTTTCCTGTCAGAAATGCAATTATTTTCGAATAATATATTGCGTTCGATTTGATACGTTGTAAAAAATGTAACTAGTAATGACATTTGTAGACAGGTAAAGCTATTGCTTGTGTAGGGAAATGACTAGCAGAAAATTTCTAATAGAGAAAGTGAATCAAGTATTATTTACCAAACTGATCATGATAGTCCGCCACAACCAAACCCAAGTCCTAATACAAAAAAATACCGTCTACATCAGCGTAAGAGTGTAAAATATTGGGAAGAGAACACCCAGGAAAGAAAGGGTTCATTAAACGCTAACCTCCAGCAAAAAAGGTTGTCTTGCTGCTAACGAAAAAGAAAATTCCATTTTTTTGCACTTGACAACGGGACAAAACCCCGCTACAAAAACTTAATTCCGAGAAAAATGACCACAAAGTTCTGTCCACTTGTTGTGGCTTCTAGGTAAATTATTGCATGCCAACCAGAGTTTGCTGTCTGGAACCCAGCTGTGTGTGTTGTAGTGGTATTGACCAACTTCATGTTCAATTTCCCAGCGTACTACTACTTTGCATCGGCCCATTTGCCTTTGGTACTCGGCACGCACGCAAGATGTATACCTATCTGTGTATACCTATTCACTTCCTTTTTTCGGGGCAGTCAAGTTAAAGTATCCAGACGGTCAGTAAGGTTGCAACAGTAACAAATTCTTCGAATTACCTGTTCCGCGTTGATTGACCGCTGTCAATGTCATGCTCTTTTACAATATTTGTAAGGCAATCAACTCAGTTTTACCAACAAACTTGTTGGTAAAAGTCTGAAATACCTTTTTGTATATCCAACTTTCTCTCCCGCTACATATATATACTTATCAAATCCCTCATCAAATTATAATTACGCTTCAGTTCTGCAATCAGTAGTAGTAATAAAACAAAGTTATTCAACAAACTTGGACATTTCATTTAATGCATTTCCGGTGGGAACATTGATTACGACTTTTGCACAGTTGCAGTAGTAAAATAACTTCCTTACTTAATCACCCAACATATCCTGCAGCAGTTTGCAGCACCGACGAAAAAAAGCGACTAGCGAATAACTATACCGACAATGCCATTGTAAAAGAAACGAAACTGTCCTTGGAAACGAAAAATTAATAAAAAGGAAATAAACTAGGACGGCATGCAACTAAATCAATGTTATTTTGGTAGGCAGGCCTGGAGGAAGAAACCCGTAATTATAATCCATCCATCCGTTTTCCCACCAATTTTGTTGTTGTTCCGTCCACTATTTATTATATAACCTACGTATTTTCCCTCCGCACCCTTTCCACAATCTCTTCCTCAGCTTTTCCTGTTTCCCTGATTGACTTGTGATGGTTGATGGTAGAGGCAAACAAGCCAATATTCAATATTTGGCTGACTTAACAGCAATACTGTGTGTACTCAAGCGAGAGAAAGTCTATATTTATTTACTTGTGCTTGCTCATATGTGTGTATGCGATGTGCAACATGCAAAACTACAATAATGTCGCGACTTGCTCTGCTAATATTTACCTTTCTTCGTTCACATCATCATCCATCATCACAAAATATAATGAAAAGTGAAGTATACTTACCATAGGTATGATTGTTTACTGTGCTTCAAGCAATGCCTCAGAAAACTTGCTAGTAAAAACACAGCAGGAGCAGCATTACATTTTTATCCTGAAAATCAAGCCAACCTTTCCGGAAAAAAAACCGAGTTTCTTGTTTCAATGTAACTATGCCCATGTAGTACCAGGTTCAATAATTGACTGCTACTATTGCTGCCACTGGCCCAGAACTTTAAACATTGAATTTTGTAAAAAAAAACGAATCAACTGTACGACAACCATTTTAAAAAAGAAAACCATTTACAAAAGTCTTCCAGGTTTTGGCAAACATAATAACGACTGACTGACCACGACCCACTGAACGACAAGGGATTGACAGACCACCGGTGTATCAAACTGACAAGAGAAATTTCTCTGTAAATGTTTACATTGCCAACGTAAAAACCTATAAGCTTTCTGTACAGTATAAAGCTGTTCGTTTGTTTTAGTGTATATAAGTGTATGTGTGTTTAGTTTGCACACCAGCAAAAAAAAACAGTCCAAATTTGAGTAACCTCTTTGAAAAAGGACTTCTGAAATATATAAATATATACATACAACATATAACATGTGTATAAATATATATGATTTTATTCTTCAAACTTGTAATAGGTAATCTGTTACACTCGGCTCCCTCCTTTTTCATTTATTTTCCCCTTTTATTCGTACCACATAACTAAAAAGCTTGAGTTTGTAAAAAAAAGGTGGAGATAATCGGACTAGATAATGGGAAACACATGGCAATAGAGAAAAAAGTAGAACTCACTTCCCGAAAAAAATGCACGAAGCAAATGGTTAGTATGTGTGTGTGTATGTGTTTATTTTTGACAATTCATACTTTGTTCAAGCTCACATACAGACAATAAAAATCTAGCAATATTGATTCTACTAACAGCTTTTCCTGTCTGTCTGTTGACTTGTTCAGCACAAAGAATTCTTCTAGTAGCAGCCCAACCACCAACTTTTGCGCAAGGAAAGGGAAAAGTTCTCCTTGTCGCAATAGTGTAGCAATTTGAACCTTTATGTTTTTCGGAGAATCGACAAAAAGAGAGAGAGAGATACAAGTAGGTGAATAGTTAAAGGTAATCAACGTTGAATCATTATCATCATGGGTATCATCATTCAAATTGATACAACTTTATTCGAGAGGATCCACATAAATACCTAAATTTTGAGTGCAGTAAAACAGCTAACCAGCCAGTGTATCGTCGTATCGTTGGCGCAAATATAGCAAGTTGGGTTATTGGTATTATTAATGCTCTACTGCTGTTGAGGACCATGACAATGATGATGATGATGAGGATGAGGATGAGAGTGAAGACGTTATTACAAAAGTTGCAAACTGTTGGGTTGTTTTAAGAAAAGGATTACTTCTTCCCTCAAGTGACTCCACTTGCTACTACTACTACTGTCTGCAAGGTACAGATTCATAGTAAACACATGCCGCTGATGACGATTTTATATAGAGAGAAAAGAGGATATGAGGAGAAAACGGAAAAGGAATGCACTTCTATGCGCTGAGACAGCGACAGAGGAACATAAATGTAGCCGGCTGCTCACATAACACGTGCTTGTCTCTTCCTTTCCCTTTTCTCTTTATATCTCTTCTATCTCTGCAAGGACCATCGACAATAGAGAAAAAGGTGATGTGTTCTTTTGCTCCCCACACCATGTTAGTGTGATGTTACCCTTGTTACAGTTTTTGCATACATATGTTAGCAAAGAGATTGTACACCATGTGTACAGGCCTCTAATTGCTCAATATGCATTTATGGATACGGTGCCGCGCCATGATGGCGTGTGTCTTCACAGTAAGATTACTTTTTACATAATATTATGTATGAGAAATAAAAAAGATGCACTCACGTGATTTACTTTTAGCGACATGGAGGATTAGAATGTTTTTAGTCCTTTGTGCGGGTTACAAAACTTACCTGGAGTGGGTGGGTGTGTAGTGTAAAGCGATAATGGCTGTTTTGATAGCTGAAGTAGCTGAAGCAGCAGCAGCAGGAGCAGTTGAAAAGCCGATTAAAGCAGAGACATATAGAGGTGTTGTGTGGATGTGGAAAAAAGTTTTTTTTTTAGCCGACTGTCATGTTCTTTGCCAGTTTTTGTAAAGTAAGCAAATTATTGATATATGTACAATATATATACCAAACGGTTTAATAATAATAGCAAGTTCACGAGCACCAATTGCGGTTGATAAAGTTGTTGAATTGTTTTTTGTGTGGTTTTACTGTGTTTTCAATAGTTAATCTACATATAACATGCAGAGAAGGATAAAAAAAAATAAGTGACGAGAATATATAGGCAACACTCACGTGATAACAGGATGTTATATTAATTTAATTTGTTATTCCATTTTGGTGTACTATATTACCTGGCACTACATTATGCATACAAGGCTGTATGACATGTATTATTGGGCTGTTGTAAGTCCGCATTAATAATACTCTTGTTTTGCGTTCTTGAAATTAAAAAAAATATAATCAATAATGCCACAGATTCCACAGGTTCACTCACCACCAGCACCACCACCACCCAGTCAACATCACATGCACCCATTATAATATACAGGCAAACTAGCTACAGTCCTACAATGCCCAGAACCGTCATCAAATTACCATCTCATCCATATTTTACCACGGGAACACAAAATTCGACTAAATAATTTCATAGGCGTCTCTTCGGCCACTCCACACAGTCCACAGTCCACACACACAGCAATGCATCAGGCATAAACCAAATATGATGTATGAAATGCTCGGGAAAAGGTACGGTACGGGGTACGCGTACTTCTCCATACATTTATGCATGGCAACATACGCTAACAACTTGTTTCTCTAACGAATAACGAATGAACTAAAAAACATGCTAATAACAATAATAAAACAATAAAACGGGCTTAGGAAAAAAGGGGGAAAAGGATAACCACCTGAAGCATGATAATATACATGTATCCGTACCATGCTAACATCCAATTACTTTACATAATATTTCCTGTTTCCTCACAAACGAGAGTTTATCGGAATCGGGAAATCGTTCTAGAGGACGCTACCCATCTGTTTGCTGTGTGTGTGTGACTGCTGCTCAATTGCAGGGGCACTGTAAGGAAATACAAGTAAAATTGAAAGTTGCTTTCATCGTGACCAAAAGTGCGAATGCTGACATAGGAGGAAAAACCTATATCAAAGTCAATACCAAATTAAATAAAAATTTGTTGGATGGAGCGAACTCAAAACTATTTCAAAAATAAAAAGTTTAAGAGGGAAATGTGTAGAAACCGATGGTTCTCTTGCAAAATTAATTGATTATTATATTAAAATGCACGAAAAAACTGGCGTATTATATTGATAATATTGTTGTAAGCCAACTGTCAATTTTCGTTGGCAATGCGCAGAAATGTCCATGAGTCCAAGCTTCAGTTTTGAAAAAAAATCGAAACATTTCGATCTATACTACAAATTTCTTCAAACCAAAAAGCAAAAAAGAACGACTGTGAAAAATAGCAAGGCCTACAAACAGTATACACTGTGGTACGTATATTATCCTAAATGAAAATATAGAGAATAGTATATAATTTATTTTCTATTTTCTCTGATATTTCAATTTTTATACTGTACTATTAGTTTGGAACAAATTAACCTAAATATGTATGTAGGTATCCCAGTTGATATCAACCGAAGCCTGGCAGAAAAAAAAACGACTACGGTTGAATATATAACATTGGCTATTGTCAGGTAGGCACGAACATTAACGAAACAAATTGTTCCCTCATTTATAAATTCGCATCGTTGCGTGTCTGTGTCACACTTATTGAGCTTAGCAATAGTAATTTGTCTAAATTTCACGTCTTGGTAAAAAAAAAGTTTCCTACAGTTCCAACCTACTTTATCAACAACTCATAGGTACATTCCTTACTTTACTGCTCTTGTCAGTTTACACTGGAGGCTCGGCTTTTCATAAAATGACTGCCATACT
>JAHZNB010004478.1:0-11733 GCA_027744295.1 Callyntrura guangdongensis
ATTAGCTTTTCATATGTAAATTTTTGCTTGATTCTTATTAATTACTATTACACAATATTACTAATGTCCAACGACTTGTTCAGAAGCATTGCATAATCGCATCCATACACTGGACAAGTTTCACTTCATTTCCAAAAAACACGTCGACAATATGTGCGAAAACATGACACTAGATTATATGCCTTGCCGAGATTTGTAGAAGGGTAGATTATCAGTCTAAAATAAATCAGCATATTTTCCATTTATAGCTATGCCGTCGAAAATAGGTAGTCATAAATAATTTCGCTGGATATGTTACCTAGTTATATGATATGTCGCTTAAATTGTGACATGCCTATTTCTTGTGTCCCATGTTCACAACCACACAACCCTGCATGGCTAGGAAGAGAAAGCGCATGCAATAATATCATCATAATATTTTCATAGAATAATGTTAACCTAAATTAATTTAACCGAGTAGTCAACATTATTCGATGTAATATTTATAGTTGCTTGTAACATGTTATTCATTTAGAACACATTTAGTAGCAGCGCTCCCCCTACACACTAGCACGAGAGGGTCGGAATATAATTTTCGTTGTTTCTTTCGCTAGCTCTTATGACAAGAGAGAGTTAACAAGGGAAGAATTTGCTACTCTTTTACTGTTAGATTATATTGTTTCATTTGCGCTCCCCATAGATACACCCGGTGTTATACTGAACTCCGGCCACGATATCCGCTATCCGGATTTGTTTTGTTTTAATATCTACAATTTACAATATGCGACAACAGTGATAAAACACAGCATGTATATGATTGAATAAAAAGCACCATTTGCAAACATTTTTTAACAGGAGTTTGACAATGTTTAATATTGTAGGCCAAGAACACGCCGTACATGAAACTCTTAATAAGTAGTTGGATCAATCAATGTTAATGTTAAATGGTATAGAAACTCGCATCTTGGTATACACTATATAATTTCATCTTTTACTAGCATTATTTGCATATTGTAGGCAGGGATATTATTTAAAACTAACTGTTAGCAAGAACATAAATGGAAGCGCACACGAAAAAAATATGGTGGTGGAGCAAGTAGGGTCTGGTAGATTTAGCACCCAAAACAATTAAACTGTTGTATTCTGGTGTTCGTAGCTTGCTTAATGAGAACAGCGAACCTCATTCATCGTTTTTAGTTACATTATAGACATATAATGTAGTTAATATACCATTTTCTCGGACTAAGCAAGGGTGAAATTAAATGAGTGTTTGGAATAAATTTCATTATATTTTTCCAGTTTCGGTTCCACAGCTGGAGTAGGATGACAAAATTAACAAGATACATTACTGCTACATATACGAACCAAGCAATGGTTCTGTATACAGAGATTTTCACTTTCTTTCATATTTACAAAGATTTTTGTTCGAGATTAATAATTCAAAACTTGATTTTTATCTTCATTGAAAATTAAGATAGGCGGGAATAAATGCAATTGGCAATTTTGTTCCCAAAACGCGTCGCATCATAACGATTCATGTAAGTATAAAAAGACAATAATATGGTCAATGCATCATGGACAATAAAACCTAAAGAAGTTTTTATTGCAAACTGTATCTTCTACCACCAATGAGTAGTCTTACTCATTTGTATTTTGGGCCCTAAATCTACCGGACATTTGTGGGCTGTGTCACCCACCATTGACAACATAGTCATAGCCAGCAACAATTGACTTCATTGTTCCACTGCGATACTAAGCGTTTCAAATACCCTATTGTAGGGGCGAAACACTAATAAAATATCGACGAAGTATTTATAAAACCTATGATTCAAACGATTCAATCGTATTAAATATAACTATATGATATTGATTTACTTGCTATACATATAATAAAAATATTTCTTTAAATATGTATTCTTGCGGGATAATAATGCCAGCGATATTTACTTAATATGGCGACATTAATTAATGTTCTTAACACAAATGTTTAGGTCCGTCTACCGCACAAATTTACATTTACTGTCATGATTGATACAATTTTGGAAGCTAATTGTTAAAATGTACATGTTGACATGCCTTGTTGGACTCAAACTTTTCAGATCATGCTCAAATGAAACTTTTTTCAACGATGTATCAACCGGAAATCACGACAGTCTTATACTAAATATATGCATATGGTTGGTGATACCAATGAAAAATTCGTTTACTTGGCACAATTACGAACCACATCACCCAAATATTCTAACAATAAAATGCGTCAACGCATGTATCAATAATTTTTTCGCACTAATTTGAGTCAGGTTGGGTGTAGGTGTCAGTCTGCGGAGACGTTTTCCTTAGTGTGTTTGATACACAATTGGTCGTTTGCCCCATAGAAAGGCTATAACAATGCGATACGGACTATTGGGATAATTAGTGTCACTTCAAAGGTATAATTAATAGAAATAAACGTGACAATTGCAAATTAGACTAATAATAATAACATATATACTCATATTATATTCATAAACTGCATCTTATTTTGTTGATCTACGCACTAGTGGTGTATCAATAGGAAGATTTAATGTTGGCATTTTGATAAATATCATGAGCATTTCGTAGTAGTTGCTTAGTAGTATGAACATTTAAATTCCATTCCACTGTACACAGATAATCTGTACTCTATACATACATATTAATGCTGCAAATTATAAGAAATCTATTGCCAGTTAACACAACCATGGTTTTGTGAATGATTAGTTTTCTCGAGAAATCTTATCAGAAATATATTATTCTAATTATTCCATATTCCATAGTACAATATAGTACACGTGCAATAATCGCAGTATCAACTATATGAGTAACTGATAGCTTAACTGCAATATTTTAAATGTGCACCAAGTATTAACCAGGGGCTATGACGGATCTAACTCCATAAGGGGTAACTGAACTTTTGGTCGAAGAGGGGCAACGCTTCTTCCCTCACGCATGCTCACGCTTCTTCGGGCTCGAGTGATTCTTTCGTCATCTACTATTGGAGCACTAAATAGCTTCAAACGGGTCTCCAAGATTTCCCTGTTCCTCTCCGCATTTTTGTGTCTAGCTGCTCTCAACTCGGAATCCATCTCTTCCCGTGCTTTCTCCAATTCATGTAATTTTGATTGGGCCACTAACATTCACAACACATTTTATTTAAACAGGAACCCAATTTACTATTTTTTCATAATATATGACTTTTTTAAAAAAAAAAACAATGTTTTACCTTCCAACTGTCGCTCCATTTCCGACTGCTTTTGAAGATACGTCTTGGTTTTGTTACGCTCCATTTGACGTCTTACTTCATCCAAATGCCGTCTTTGTTCCTCTTCCATGGCTTTCTGTTTGGCAAGCTCTTTTGCCTCATCTTCAGCAGCTTGCCTTGCCTTGAAGCAGATGCAAAAGATAACATTCCTCTGTTATAACTTGCGCTAACAAATTGTTGGTACAAGATTAACGAACACAAAGAGACATCATACCAGTTTTTCTGCTCTTAGCATTTCTCTTGCCCTGTCACTTTCCACTTGGCGTCTGATCCTTATTCTATGCCACTCTAGTCTCCGTTTATTCCTTAGATGTCTGCCATATGACTCTTGACAGTGGAGTCTGGATAATGCCAATTTTAAAGAAGTCAGCCATTGTGATCGATATCTGTAAAAAAAAAAAGCTTGTTAATGTATAGCTACATCCGTACCGACAGCATCATGTAAATACGTAATTTGATAACATGAACCATTCTTATGTCAGGTTACCAACAATTTTTTTGAGCACTGAAACACATACCTCTTGTCCAAAGTAGCCAGTTGTAAGACTCTGTCTGTAGTAATAAGATAAAACTGATGAAATTTCGAGTTGGGTTGATCTTGGCCTTCTTCCACTCTTGTTTGTGAATCAAATTCAATGGTTTTTGGTTTCTTTGGATTGGTATAATACGTCAAACCGTTTGAAGTGAGAACAAACAACTTTTCCACAAATTTTGGTAAATACTCTCCCCTCTTCAAAAGAGTGCCCTAAATCATTTCATAAAATATTACAATTATTATATGCTCTTCTTGAGCCTGTTAACTATTTAACTAGACATCCCCATGGGATATCAATTGATAAGTATTCTATTGATACCTTTTTGATGATATCATCTACAAACTCCTCGTAAATTTCATTAATCACTTCAAATACTTCTTCCTTCTCAAAATTTTTCATAAACTTTAACTCAATGACAGAGAGAAAAGTTTGAAAATCAAATAATGCGTTCGAAAAAAGACACTAGAGAAACAATAAATTATTACAAAATTTAACATTCTTTTGGGTATCTCACAATGCCCCTTAGCCAATATCATGCAGTAATGCCTATAGCCTTGCTCCAAAAACAATAAAATGGCTGTGCTGTTGTGATGTCGTCACTATATGATGCACTAACCATGAGTCAGTTTTATATGCATTCATACACTCATTATACTTGAGTATATCAAAACCCACAGTAGCGTAATTAATTACTTTTACTTATGATTTTTTCCTTTGACATTAAAAATTTGGCAGCTTACATCAAATTCTTCCTTCATGTCCCATTCCTTACTCAAAGATGAAAGAAATTTAGTGAACACTAAATCGGCTTCTTCAGAACACAGCAGTACCTATAGAACACAACAATATTTAAATGAAACGCAACAACGGTTAAATCGTGTTAAAAATCCGTGCAGCACTACCAAATCAAAGCCCAAAGGTTTGCCACTGCAACTGTATTATTTATTATTAACACGTCATCAATAATAAATACCAACGTAACTGGAGGTACTAATGTATGTAGCTCCACATTACCTGGGAAATGTCAGTTTCTGCATCCCGTACCAAATCAGCAAGAAGGCAGAATATTCGGAAAAGCTTGAATATGTTTTCCGAGTCAACCCTTGGGTTTCGTTTTAGTGACTCTGACAAAAGTTTGGATTTGCTAATAATCCAACAGGCTTCATCGATTTGACTTTCTAAATTCGACAACTCTTTCCGCCCCAGCGAATCACTTAGAGAGGAAAATACTTCTCTTGATAAATACTGCTCAAATTCCGAATACGTCAAAGCTGTAGTTCCTCCAAAATCTTCCAATGCCTCACTTAAACCTTGGCAATCGATAATTGTTCCAAGGCTTGCCACAAGAACCTGGAAAATCAAACGACAAGAGGACATGGTAAACACTAAGGGTTTTGGACAGTTTACCGCAAAAGTTATCGAAATTATCATAATGCATTTTATGCCGTAAATTTTTTTAAATCACTTTGCTGTACACTTTATACATTGGTGGCAATGGTACCTCCAGTAATTATATCCATACAAAACAACTCCATAAGTAACAATTACTATTCTAATGTGTGTGTACAAATGATATATTGTTAACCATACGCATGTATCGTAAATTGTTTCTATTTTTAAAATTTTCTCGTGGTTAATTGGAAATTATTAATATTTACATAATAGTGTCTTATTATTCTTGTTTCGAGTTTCCTTCAGTTTTTAGTTTAAAATATTTCCAGCCTAACAATAACTGTTGTAAATATAAACGACTGCTTAGTTTAATCCTCATTGTGTTGATGAAACATACCTAACTATTACAAATTTACACGCATATGTATATATTAATTTGAAATTGGAAAACTACAGATAATTTCCAGAAAATTGCAAGTTCTGTTTGTTTTAGTCAACTGAAAATCCATCCTTGCACCATAGTGCACTAGTTAATAGTTCATAGAGCTTGAATGATGGAACATGCATGTGCACTATATTAAACACAGGTTGCAATGGTTGCATGCATATAACAACGACAATAAAAAGGAGTGAAGTATCTGCTTAAATGATTTAAAGATCCAACGAATCTTTATTTGGTTTCGAGTAAAGGAACTTGTTTGACTAGCTTTAGATAGAATGTATGTATTCTAAGAGCAGACGACGACAACGATGCTTTCATAATATCATAATCATCATTATCATTTTACTGTTTACATTCGTGTAGGATTCACGATCACAACAACCAAACAAGCACACCACACACTGACACTATCTGTCCATATACAATTCTCCTTCAACTTTGTACTTTACTTGATGTGATTATTGTAATAATGCGAAAAGAAAAGAATAAGTATATCATACCGTGGTAGCTGTATATGTAGTTAGTAAATGGTCATATCAACATGCATGCAAAAAATATACATTTTTAAAATATCTACTTATTATATTTTAATTGACATAATGGGGCAGAAACTTGACTGAGCAAGATTATAGTACGTCATCACCACTAAATGCATAGTCACTAACGTACAACACCCTACAAAGATTTCCAGGAATCCGCCGTATTACACCCTGTCTCTCCGTCACCCTCAAAAAATCCCAGTCGTGTGAATAGCAACCAAAACGGGTGGTGGTACACGGCAACTATATGATGCAAGAGTGTGATGCAACATGCACGAGAGACAAGGTGTAACCAGCAATGTAATAAGATTAAGACTAAACTTTTTGCACCGAAACCACACCGAAATACCTTCACGCAATTTGTGAGAAGAAACCACTGCAAAAAATGTTATTAAAATGTAAAATCAAAAGCGGACAATTACTTTAAGCTTGGATTTGGGTGCACTGAGGCCTTCGTCTTCGGTCAAAGTTGAAAAAGCATGCCAGATGCTGTTTCGCACAAACTCTAGCAACACTGCCATTTTCGACCCCAAAGCAAAAACAACCCTCGTCAACCCTTTCCTTGAGTGAACTAACCAAGACTATGAGTAAGTTCACAGCTCATGTGTTCTTCGTACTAGGTCTCCTCTTTTGCCTTTGCTTGGACAACACAGACAGTGCGCTGATGATGATGCTGTAGCTGGTGCACCAGAGGCAGATGAGAGGATGATTTTCTGCTACTTCTGCACAAATTATCATCATCATCACCGCTTCTACACACACGCTGCGCTGCTCCTCTTGCTGCTGCTGCTATGTACATTTACAGATTGCAGACATCAGGTTAAATTGCAACATTCATAAAGTCACCTTTTTTGCTGTTTGTTACGTGTTGCACTATACAATGACTCCAACAATACATGATGCTATCGTAATCGTAACTACAAGTTTACTGATGTAACGCCATATTTCCCTGCCAGCCTGCAAATTGTATTGTGTGACACCACGCACACTGCTTCACATTTTATATACCACAGTTGTCAGTGAATCTATACTAGTCCGTCTCGTTCACTTGCCTCCTTTTAAATCTAACTAAATCTTTGCACTAGCTGCAGCAGTCGAGCCATGGTTCATTTTTACGTTATTGTCTCCTCCTCCTCCTCCTCATCATCGCAGACGTTGTCGTCGTCATGATGATGATAATATTATTTTGTCCTTCTCTCTCTCTATTATACACTCACAGTGTATTCGTTTCTCCTACGGAACTATAAAAAGTAAAGTATCTATTTGGTGAATCACATCTCTCATTTCAATGCTTTACTTCTTTTCATACATGTATTTACCTACGTTTATGAATTCTTTATCCTGTAAAGCTACAATAGATGATGTGGTCCTCCTCCCCTTCTGCTTGCTTGATTTGCGTTGTTGATGGCTCATTGAATAGATTTTTCTATTTCTATCCGTTCATATATGTATTACTGACATATTAGGCTGTCTGTTTTTATTTCTTTTTAAGTTTGCTCTTGCTGCTAATAAAGCACTGCTAAAATCGTTCCATATAGCACATGACACCACCACTATGGCTTATCAACCATCCATCCATTTACATTTTTTGCATATAAACGCATACTGAAAACATCAAACCGTCCACCTCCTCTCATGATGATGATGACGACAACGACAATGATGACGATCATGATGATCTTCCTAGTATTGCAGCGTTGCGTCGTCGTTATAATGGTCGTTGTCTGTTGTGTAAATCGCGTCAATATGGTATTGTGTTATATAACACTTGTTTATTCCCTTTTTCAAGGAACATTCGCATATCATATCCTCGTCCTGATCGGTCCAATCAGAAAGGAATGTGTTTAAAGGCTTTTCTTCACAACAGCGATAACGAAACAACAGCAGCAGCAGAAGCAAGGCTTTTTTACACGTACAACGTAGAGAAGAACGATGAATATTACGTTTTTTCTTCGATTTTTGCTGTATTCATTTTTAACGCCATGCCTTTTTATAGTAATGGACCACTTGAGTAATCAACTATATTGGTTCTGTCTCTACTATAAAACTAACTACTGTTGTAGCAAAAAAATCGTGATGCAAAAACCAAATAAGTATGGCAATATTGTACCTGCTGCCGCGCTGCTGCGGTAACGTCGATAAGTACAGAAATCCATGCACATAAATACATCATCCACTTCTTTGCTTCTGACGAAGATCATTTTAAATACCTCTCGCCTGCTCAATGTTCTCTTCTCACAATTTCTTCATTGGGGTTTGGTTTCGTCGTGTGTTTGCTCGTCTATTATTGTGTTTATATGTTTACTCTCTGGTTGGGATTATTTATCTATTATTGTACCATCGTTATATCATCATCTCCAACCATTTTATGACATTTCTAGTTCTCACTTCTCACTAGGTAGTCTTCCCCTTCCTCAATGCCAGCTTAGGGCCACCGGCTTTGACAAGTGTGGAACTAACTACATGAGAGCTCGCGTCTACGCAAAAAAACTGCAGTATGGGTGTCAGTACACTATCGCACTCAATAAAACAGAGCTTCATGTCCGTTTGAGGATTGGATTGGTGTCAACTGTCAACCAATCGAGACCTCTATGCATTCAGGTGTAAGCAGATGATATTAAGTTCACCAAACTTCATTTATCCTAATTAAACCTTTCTGCAGATAAAGCTAGATTGAGATTCGTAGGCTAATTAACTAACCATTGGTTTTGTAGACATTTTCGACAATCAGCGATTGATACTGATACATTGGGTCCACAGTCCACAATGGAGGACCCTTTGTGACTTTTGCTACCGTGTATACAGTGCGTAGGTCGAAAGTTAAATTAAATATACATGCGTCTTACACTTACATCGTACCTGCATCGCGTTGCCCCGTATTGGTATTTACATGCGTCGTCTCGTCGTCTAGTTTAAGTGTCAAGAATCAGAGTACACAATCGCGTACGGGCACTTTCTAGTTGTATAATATAACAACAATTACGACAAACCCGAAATGACTAAACAATCACACAGTCAAACTTTTTCTTTTATTACTGCATGTAAATGCCATCATAGATAGTTAGCAGCGACAGCAATAATTGAGGTAGTTTATTACTTAGATGAGAGTGTTTTCGCAAGTAATGATGTATTCCAGTTTGTCCGTCTGTGCATCATCTCATGGCTGTCATGGCCGTGTGAGTTTATCACTTGGCTCAAATTGGCATAATGAGTATTCTGTATGATCTAGGACTTCACTTGATTACATGCATGGATCATTCCCAATTGAGGGACTCATACGGGGAAAGCACTTTAATGCCAATATACATATAATACATACATCATGAGAAGGTTGATAAAAAGTACTAATTGAACTGCGCAATAATATGTCAATAATTAACAAAATATGAGACAGTCACACGGGGATGTTGGGGGAAGGGAAATCATTTGACTTTATCATTTAATGTATTGTGTGATGGCTCATTCGAAACCACTTGTCAAGAGAAAAAAGGGGGCTCTTTCAGCTACGCTATTATCCTTTCGTTTAGAACTAGTGTACTTACAAGAAGCAAGCGCACATACGATTCATCCATTTTTTGGCATGACATTGCACACGCAACGTTTAAGTTGCTTCTTATGTTATTTGTACATTGCATTAATGAATATGAATGAAGTCTAGATAACCGATAAATTAATAATAAAATATATAAATTAACTAATTGTAAACGTTCATCAATTAAAGTTGAATAAAATGTAGTAAGAAACTAATCTTTCACTTTGCAATAACAACCATAGCGTGAGTGAATGGTACAAGTTCAGTTGGTGTTGGTGCTATTATGGTGACGATGACTACTTGACTGGGAGCAACTTGGTGGTTGAGTTACGACAGAACTACCTATAATATCACATAATGTTATATTATTATGGTCAGCAACTAGGTACTTGAGAAGGGCCCAGATATTTTCATTTCTACTACTGCTGACTGTATTTTTTGGCATGCAATGGTCGTGATTCATGCAAACCTAGTCATCATTAAATAGGGTTTTCGTAAGTATCCTTTGTCGTATTCCGACCGACGGTCGTCTGTCTCTGTCCAAACGATAACTCAAGAACGGAATTGGATTCGGGCTTCCGATCGCACATCAACTTTAATTGGGGTGATTTTCTTTGCATTAAACGCATAACGTGAATTTCAATTTACGCAGTCTTCAACAAGTGTTGTGGCGTCACAATAAGGGTTTGTAATGTCGCTGCAGAAGCACTTATATTCTGGAACTTTTGTATCAAAGCTTACTATATGTTTTCAAAATTCCATGTATAATTTTTGCACAATTATTTGTAGATAATTTTATTATTTCTTAATTGCCGATGGCCGAAAAATACATTCATTAACATTGTAATTTTAGCTGTTTAATAAATAAATAAATAAATCACTGTTTCTCCAATTTTATTTCTTGCAATAAGTTTTTCGGTACTAGATCTCCCATTTATCTACTGCTTTCCCATAGGAAGTAAGTAACTACACTTGACTAGTAAAGGTTCTGGGAATAAACGTAGGTGGTTGCGTAAGTAACAAGATACTGACCGTTGAACTAACACATAAAAAACTATCATTGTAAAAGGCAGTACAATGGAGAAGCAACATTGCATTTTTAAGTTAGTTTACTCTATTCTGGTAAATCAAATAAGTGTTACATTCGAATTAAGTGGCAAAAAATCCTAGATATTTAATTAAAAAATAATAGTACATTGTTCATCTCGTTAAATGTTTTTAATTCTGTTTATTTAGATTTATCTACGAATATAATAAGATTTAAGATCCATAAAATCGGATGTGGAAATTCTTACGCAACCTGGCAACCTGGTTGCCAGGTTTCAAGCATCAAAGAGGCCTGACGGACAGTGCTGGCGGGCGATGAGAAAATTTTTGGCGCGCAGAGGAGGGCTGGCATGCATTTTGACTTTTCGATTTCCTAGGCTGGCGGGCACGAAGCTCGGCTGGCGGGCATTGATTTTTCGATTTCCTAGGCTGGCGTGCACGAAGCTCGGTTGGCGGGGTTTTTGATTTTTCGATTTCCTAGGTTGGCCGGCACGAAGCTCGGTTGGCGGGGTTTTTGATTTTTCGATTTCCCAGGCTTGCGAGCACGAAGCTCGGCTGGCGGGCAATATGGTTTTTCGATTTTCTAGGTTTACAGGCAATAAGGAAAGTTAATTGCCGGGCACTTTGTAAGAGTTTCTACGTCCGCATAAAATCTAGACTGGGTACTGGGTTTGACCGTTCCCGACGAAATTGTAGCCGACAGGTTTTTTTTAATACAAAATACATCAGTCCGTTGAGCGTCGAGTCATTGTCCTCCTCATAGGACATTTATTAAAAGTATGTTAACGTAGAAGGCAAGGAAGGAAAAAGGTACAAGACTTATTCAAAAAGGTACAAGGCCTATTCAAAAAGGTACAAGACCTATTCAAAAAGGTACAAGATCTATTTAAAAAGGTACAACGCCCATTCAAAAAGGTACAGCAGACTTTGAGGTTTCGGAGTTATTATTGGCTGAACAGTATGCTCTAACGTTGTCTCTGTGGGTC
>JAHZNB010004479.1:0-11447 GCA_027744295.1 Callyntrura guangdongensis
AAACTTGAGGCAAATTTGCTCAAATTTTATCTGGCGACACCAGGTAAACTGACAAGCCAAAATTTCATATCATTATCACATCAATCAGCATAAATCAATAAAAAACTTTCATTGGCGTCTCTACTACAGCAATTAAGCCGGTTTATTCAATATTGTGATGTGAGTGTTTGCGTACCCAACAGTATATAAAACATAATATCATGCAATTCTTGCAAGCCATAATAAACATATTTTAATTTAAACTCGCAATAGAATGCGTAGGCGATACAGTTTCTAGAATTTTTGGCTAATAAGCACAGAAATATATACAGAAACGATAAAATCTTTCTGAATTTATACGCTTTACTTTACAACATGTCATTTGCTGTTTTTTGTTGGTCAAATATGTAAAAGTTATTTTTCAACATTAGCTCAGGTACTGTTGAACCACATTCATCTTACAGTCGCTACTAAAAACGACAAAAAACCACATCGAATTATCACTTTGATTATTGTACATAACTATACGCTAGCCTGTCTCTGTTTAGTCAGAAGTTTATATCAAGTATTTGTTACATATACTATCTTTTACACTACTGCATACTATAATACATGAATTAACGTAACAATCGCGAATGGGATGGAAACTTTTCAAGTTCAACAATTAGAAGGTCTGCCATCTCATGAAGTGTTTTCTTCAACACAAACGAAAGTTTTCTTGTTATATGAGGAGGTTTTAGTGCCATAAAATACTGTACACATACGATTGACAAGCTTTTACAACAATCAATTGCCGTTTAAATCTCAAACCCTCTGCAACTGCGGGCAACGACTCGATGAAATTCTTTTCAAAACTCCAAGTGGCAACAGTGAAATGTGATTTAACTTAGCTGTTTCCGTGGTATTAGTAAATAAAAGTCTAACCAGGTGTACATTTAATATATAATTCTTACACAAAAGACTATAAAAGTTTATAAATTGAGGGTTTCTAAAATCTAAATGAAAAATCACCCCCTCCCCTTGGTTATTGGAAAATAGCACTGACTCATTATTAGAGTAGGAGTACAAATTGACTTTATTCAGAGGGTGACCGGTTTCTGAAGGGTTTGAAATTTGAACCACAAACCAAACTTTCATCATCAATTGTTTGGGATTTTAAACAAAGATTTTCAGAAGTATGCAATTAATTTACATAAAACGCACTGCAGCTAACCTTTAGTTCGAATATCAGCTCGTCGATTCGTTTCTTAAAATACCGTTTGTTGCATATACAGAAAAACTAAGACGGGACAGTGAAGATAAATAGTGAAAACAAAAAAAAGTTGAAACAGCTACATTAAGATGAAATTACTACACAAGCTAATCGTATTTGCGGTGGTCAGTAGCCTTACGCAAGCACAGTTTTGGATACCTACAATTGAACCAGAGTCGAAACCTGCATTTCAATATCAAACCAAATCATTACCTGATCGAGTCAATCTCACTGACTACGTGGATGCATTTGCATCACAAAAATGCGTTGTAGCCATTGACAACAACTTAGGATTGGATGTAATTCCATCGTCAATATTCCCTGTTATTACGCGACAATACAGTCTTAGTCTTAGAGCGTCTGATGAAAAAGGTGGTCCATTGCTTTGGACTGCATCAAGTTTCCCTTACCCACAATTTGCTAACAATTCGTTCAATTGTTCCTACTCAAAATTTCTCGCTAGATTTGCTTCTTTCGATGACAGTGCACCATGCGTTGAAATAGAACATATTTCGTTCTCTGTCAGCAGTACGCCATGGCTTTGTCAAGCTCAAATACAATTATTTCACCCAATTTCGTCTACGGATGCGGGTTCTCATCGAGGTATTGATAATAGCCATTCCAAGAATTTTCCAACACTGTTTGACCTTAGCCGATTCTCCATCAGCAGGACGTTGGTACTTTCGTCCTACTATCCGATAGAAGTGACTATGTTTATTGAGCAGTCACATACAGGTATAGTTGGTTCCCAAAATTACCGAAATGATGCAACAGTTCGAATTACAATGAAAAAACGCCGATTAGACAGGAACCGTCATCAGATACTGATTAGGGGTTTCATTAGTCCAAATAAAGAGCGATCAGATTTGGCATTGCTTACAGAGTCGGTATCTGAATCTTATGTAATTTGCATTATGTGTTCTCCTCCGTTTCGTTTGACTTTAGTTCAAGTACAGCAACTACACAATTTAGAAAAACTAACAAAAACAGACATTGTTTTTCCTTCACGCACTGAGATGCTAATAGTTCAAATGAATGCTCCCCATTGGGATCCACCATTTTCACACGAACGACAAAAAGACGTTCTTAAAACTCATTTTTGGAGGTGCTCAAATTTTTTCTCAAAACGAATTGTGAATAGACCCCCAGGACTGAGCTTAGCTCACCAAGTCCACCACGCTTACGTTCACGAGTGGTTATCGGTTTTAAATAATTACACTTATGACATACCTTATTATCAATCTTGTACCAACGCAAAGAAAGAAACTAAGTCCTATTTATCTGATTACTATGACATCAAACTGAACGTTGTGTACCGCAGAGTGGAATGGCCCTTTACGTTTAAATACATTACAAATGATACCGTAAACTCGCTACAATTTTTAAGTTGTGGTCCACGCTTGGTAGAATCTTTTGCATTTTCATCATTAGTTGGTGCATTCAGTGCACTGGTGTGGATTGCATTCTTTCTAACTATAGGATTAGTTTGTAAATTTTGGACAGCTGTTGGATTTTCATCTGTTACAAAAATTTCCAGATTCTGGATTCTGTATGAACATTGTTTAAGGCTTGTGCTGGGAGCAGATACTTCGCACAAGGAAAAAACTAACCGAACAACAATTACTGTTTTGGTGACGCTGTTATCCCTAATTGGCATAGTTTTAAGCAATGCCTACAAAAGCGATAATATAGACGCTATGACGATGGGAAAGAGAATATTTCGGCACGAATATTTTTCAGACATTGCTAAATTAAATTACACAGTGTACAGCAGGGTAGGAAGAGTTAACATCAGGGGTACTATGGGATGGTTCAAGATAGTAAACGAAAAAATAAACCCACATTTTGCTAGTTTCATTGCCAGTAACGATGGTGGTGTGGAAGTACTCTCAGAGGTTTTTGATTCAGTTGGTAATTCTAAAAGTATTAGTGACAATGAAAAAGAATTACGTTATAAAAGCCAAATTCATCCAGGATATGTTGAATTTCTGAAGGAGGAAGTCTACAATTCGTATATTATAAAAAACTATATAGTCAACCCTGTTATTCAAAAGGAGTTTTTTGAAAATCTAACGTTGGTTGACGAAACCTTGATTTACAATCATTTAAAGCAATGTAACAAATCAGCAGCTATTTTGCCCACTAACTGGTGTCACATTCATGCTAAAAATTTGGATAGGGAGGTAAATCGAAACCAGAAAATGCTCAGCATTGGAAAGACTTCGTATTTTCGGGCTCATTACATTGCAGAAATAAGTGGGGATGCGCCATCATTTTTGTTAACGCGGTTTTTGGGTCTGTACTCTTCAGGAGTGATGGAGTGGTGGCAAAAAAGGCTGACGAGCCAAGTTGAGTATATTGGGGCAAAAAGAGTTAGTTCTTTGACAAACATGAGTGGAAACATATTTGTTGTTTTTTTCTTGTACCTTGTTGGTACTGTGCTAGCAATTATGGTAGGAGTAGTTGAGTGCATAAGCTGCCCTGGGAAAATTATTGGAGCGGATTTTCGATTAAGGGTGGCCAATAAACGCAATAAAGGGAATATGAGTGGACGAACGCACCCAGAATTAAATGATTTTAAATTACAGAATAGCGAGTTTTATACATTACAGGTAATTAAGGACATCGAATTAGAGGATATGACATCCATGTAATTACAGAACAAGGAAACTTGCACATTACACGATAGTGTGCCTCATATATTATGGGAGTAAGAGGCTAATATATTAACCCTATTAAACTGATGTTAGAAGTAACGGAAATTCTTATGAACAGCTAATAATACTAGCAAGTACCCGTTCATGAGCTGTTCTAAAAACTTTCAAAAAAATATCACTATAAATATTAACTAACTTTTTGTTTCTTATTATATATGCATGAATAAATTTTACATTTAAACAAAAAAATTTTCTCACTAAAACTAAAAAATATTTAATTGAATTTTATTTTTTGAGAATTGTATTGTGAAATGTATGCTAATCTTTTAACATTGCACTACTAATTTCAAATAAAACCACTAAAGGTAGTGCATTGCAGAGAGGCCGGTTTTACAAATTCTTGTTTAAGATGCGCGTCACCAGCTTAGCAACAACAGCGTAACCAGTTTAAAATGACATGTCATAAATTACTTTATAGATGCATGTTAATTCTACAAAGACAATTTGTACCCCGCAAAAAATCTGGATGTATTCTTTCTTTACTTTACACTTAAGCAAAATAAAATTATCGTAAAACTTTCCAGGCATCAATTTAACAAAACTTTCATATAACTTTAATAGCTGATTCTATAAAACGTGTCAAAAAATATAATAAAATTAGTATACGTAAAATTTGGGAATAAATTTGTTTCCATCAAATTTAGCGTATTCTTTACATATGCTATATGACAAGTTTTGATGAGTCAAGTGCTGTCGAAAAGTTAGATTAGGTAAAATATTTGCATATATGATGCTGTTGGAGAACATCTCAGCTATCAATATTATTATTCGCTGTTTTCTACGAGTCCGTTAAGCGAACTTGAAGTTTATTTCATGTAGAAAAAATGCTTCAATATCAACAACATACAAGTGGGAAAAATAAAATCTTCACTTTAGTTACTTGAATTTTTTTCTATTTTATTTCGCTAGCGCCTGTATTACTTCAGCATGATTTTGCATGTACATGCGCTCTTAAGAAATTGTCTTGAAAAAACTTCTCAATTAAGAATACCACAAACCCAGCCAAGGTTATAAGTGCATACAAAGCACCAGACCCAATACATTTTCTAGTTTGACAAAAACATATTTTTGTTCAGCACAAAACCCTTGTTCTATTTTTTCTATTTCTTCGGTTTTTGCAAGTAATCGATCAACTAGAGAGCGCAAATTCCAGGTTTGTGGTGTAACTTCACGAGCGTTAAGAAGATTCTGAATGATTTTTATTTGACAACCAATTTCATAACTGTATTTGAAAATTGCCATCAGCCCACTTTCAATAGCACTTGCCATCAGACATTGAAAATCCTCTTGAAAAAATCGTTTCTGATAAATAAACGATGGCAGCAACGATGTTAAAAATTTGACATTTCTTTCCCCTCCCAATATCCTTCGTTTCCGTAAAGCCGCCATCAAAGACTTAACATATCTGAAAATATCTGTTTCTTCATCACCATTGACATAATACAAATAAGCAAATCGACTGGATGTATCACAGCCTTCAACTTGTTTTGTCAACTCACCCAAGGTAGGAACTAAACGTTCATTATCTGGGTACTGGGTGCAAGGAATAGCATTATGTTGGGAGATTTCGTTAATGAGATCAGACGGCTTTAGAAAGATTATCTTAGTTCGAGACTGTAGGTGGTCAAGGTACTCAGTATTCACTATATTCAAGTTGTTTAAAGAATATTGGTTTCTGAATCGTGCTACCAATCCATTAATAAGCTGGTGGCTATATAATACAAATTTTACCTCACTTTCCTTAGTGAGTACTTCTTGGATTGTTGTTGGAATATTTTGAGGTATAGGAAACTTGGCTAAGTCAGAGTAAAGTCTTTATGTATAAAGGATTCTTAAAACTACAGCAGCCAACAGCCAAATTAACAGAAGGAACCAATTTTTCCGGTTTTTGCGTTTCCACATCTGCTCAAATATCGAAGTTGTCACCCAGAAAAACGAATTTTGTAGATCAACTCTCGTTTTAGATATTGTATAGGCAGTTATTGCCGATGTTACAAGCAACGCTGCCCAAACAACTTCAGAAAACGGCTGTAGCATTGATTGCATGGTTACCCCAGAGGGTTTTTTGCTTTCTTCTTTTCCCAAAATCACGGCAAATTTTAAGCCTTCGATATATAACCCAAAAGGAAGAATACTAAAGTACCTGTAGAAACCCTCAAGTTGAATATAAGAAAAAGTCTTATATTTTAATTGATTCAAGTGTGAGTCTTGACAGGTTTTTGAAGTGCAATTTAGCTTATCAGAAATAAGCTGTCGCAGACATTCAGATTCCCCTAAGGAACAACCACCATTTTCGGTACGTTTTTCGTTAGTAAACTCCGGAATTTGGTCATCTTCCATGTTGTTTAATGGCTTATAAAACCGTCTCCATTGCTTGTATAGTTTATCAAGCGTATATATACGTATTTCCTGATGAACAAGTATAAGTTTGACCAATCCTGTATTAAACAAAAATAGCAGTTTTGGACATCGTATAGCATACGAAATGCAACCCAGAAAGATTTTACTTTTATTCCAAGAAGCCACAATAAAAATACTCGCTTCGTAATATCTTAGGCATTGAAACCAATCTATATTGATCACTGTCTCAGTGATCATTGAAGGTTAAAAGCGACAGTACAATATCTGGTACTATGTGTATTGGAACATCAAAAATACCGAATATTTGATTTCTATTCAGCAAAGCGTAAACTTTATTATCGGAGTTTGCAACACGTTTAATGCGTACTAACTTCACTTTACAAACCATTTTAAATTTTTGACTCCAAAACACTTTAAGGTATTTCGCTGTGCTGTTTGGTGGCGATTCATCAAGTACCGATGTATCCTCGAAGTTAATCCAACAGATAGTATAGCTTACGGCTAAGGATTCAAATTTGTAATGATACATCTCCGCGTCTGTCTTATAGATGTCATCAATGGTGAACGTACAACCTTGAAGTAGTTGCAAGCAACTGAAATTTCTTTTTTTCTTGTACGTAGCTAGCGATACAACTAAAAATGCAGAGAAACAAAATCTGTTGCATCAAAGCCAACCGATAAATATTATTCATTTTTATTTTTGTCAATTTACAAAATACTGAAATACTTTGTATCGTCTTTTTAATTGAATTAGATAAGAAAGGATTCCAAATACATATATTTGTAACTATTTAACAGGAAACTTAAATTAGATAATTTGGTAATTTGGTATCAGAGTACATCACAATCTGTCGAAATTGGTATATGAACTAGTTATTTTACAATAATTTGAGTAACGTGGGCCCGAAAGTATCCTTAAAACTCATTTACAAAATTAAACTACATGTCAAGTATCTTTCTACACATATGGCTTAAGTGTGATGTAAGAGTGTCAGTGGAAAAGAAAGTAGATTCTTGCAGCATTTAAATACCAAAGAAATAATTACTTAAGCAAAACTTTTATTGGCATACATGCATTTGAGTTCATTTCAAACAGTAATTTTCAATCCTTACCATAAAACAGCAATATTGTGATTTCCCTGTTACTTATTACATTTCTGTTTATTGTTTTACAATAATGAAAAAAAGTGTTAGTATAGATGCCAACAATGGAACGAAATGGATAAATACTTCATTCTATAGACAAATGATTCAAAAGAATTTTATTGCACATTTTCACATGAGTTATCTATTAGTGAAAACAGAACTTCGAAATTCCAAACCGTTACTTAGTTACCACCTTCTTGAAGACTTATGGGCGCCTATTGCGTCACCTTGAAGCTTTAGAAGTACTTAAGACATTGTTAGGTATATGGGGTATCTATTAGTGAAAACAGAACTTCAAAATACCTAACCAGTACTGAGTTACCACTGAGTGACCTATATGAGGACCTTTTGGGAGTAACTTTGCTTCACCTGGAAACTCCAAAATCTTTCCCGTAGGAACCTTAGAGACGAGGAGCCGATTGATGGAAACATAATCAAAAAATTCGAAACCGGTTTCGAGTTATCGCACGGAGAGACAGAGACGGGCAGGATAGACGATTAGTATAAAGGATCATCATCATCTTCAAGAGCAATTATCAAAACAATCGGAGTATCATTTCAAAAATGGATTATGGCTCGGTCAGCTGATTATAGCAGCCAGTAAGTAGGAAAAGAAAATGGTAAATAACAAAAAATAAGGGCGATCGGGAAATGTTATTGCGAAAGGCCCTAACGAACCAAAAAGTAAACAAACTTAAAAAATATATACGACAATTCTAAGCAAAGGGGACCGGGGTTGAAGAGAAAAAATGGACACTTAGCAAGTACAGTTAATTATCTCGAGAGCAGTTAAAGTCAGAAGGCTGAATATTTAGGAGACATAAGTTTAGATTGTTAGGAGTGTGTGTGCCAAATTTCAGGTTAATTGGGCAAACGCCCTTCGAGCCTACCCAAAGACAGACAAACAGAGAATAGACAATTAGTATATAGGATGATATATGATTGATGCCATTATATATGTATGTGTGCTGTGTTGCAATCATACTACTGTGAGTGTGTACCATCGTAATGTTGGTTCACCGCGAACACCGCGGTGTATTTGAATTTAGATGATGAGAAAAATGGTCAATTAGCGAAACAAAATTAATTATCTCGAGAGCAGTTAAAGTTAGGAATCTGCATTTTTGCTACAGGAAGGCCGAGGGTGTCAGGATTATGTATGCCAATTTTCAGGTCAATTGGGCACAAACTGAGAGAGAAGATAGATCCACAGACTACAGATCTTTGGATCAAGGAGAATATTAAGTTGATTTTGTTACACAACAAAATGTAGTTAACTACAAGAGGAACACAATACATTACTTTGATATTGATCATAATACTGTAAACCACCAAATTTAATGAAGTTATTTATTTTATGTTTACGTCAACTTATCGTTAGTAACAATTAAAATTAAAATTGTTGCAAGAGACTCAAATATTGGGTCAAAAGGACACCAATATTTGATCTCGAGTGTGAAAAATATGCTTAGGGACCCAATATTAAGACCCAGGATTTTAACTGAATTTATTTTATATCTAACAAAATTATTATGATTCAAAAGATTAAATGAACATTTGCAAGGCAGCACAGACTACCGACTACCTATATCTGCAAGAAAATCTTTGATAGTCGCCGTTCGTCCATTTCGGGACGTTTCTGGGACGAAATGGGATATCTGCAATATTTTTCGTCGCCTTCATTTTCACAATCCGTCCTTCCGTCACATACCCTCCAAGGGGAAATACATTTTGGATAGCCAGAGTTAGGATTGTCACCGCATATAAACTAATAGCAAATACAACATGCTTATATATGTAATTCAACCTTAGTCATGATTAACAAATTTTTGCATAATCATTAGTAAATGATATTTCTCTTACTGATGCGCTGGGACATCCTGGACAGGTGCCTGTAGTCGAATTTTTCTCGTCACTCATATCACCGCAGTCATTATCTCCATCACATATCCAATCAGGAAGACTGCATCGGCCGTTTTGGCAAGCAAACTACAATTTCGGTACAAGGTTTTAGATAGTTATTTTATATCCATTCATCACTATTTTGAAATGGGTAACAATTTTTTAGGCAGAGTATTTGCTGACTAAGCTCCGTTGTTGAATTAGTTAGGCAGAAAACTGTGCTTATCCTCTGCCTAAGTTAGGTTGCTAACTCAGGCAGAAATCAAATTCAATATCCCATGTTAAAATTTAAAATTGATGATGATGATTATGATAAGCTAACGATATGCTATTTTCTTGGTATACCTTTCGATTCCACATTGCATATATATGCATGTGGTTATTTCAGGTAGTAGGTGTGTCACAACCACAAGTGTCAAGCTAATAAATGAAGACGCTTGCGTGATCACAAGCTACGGCCTTCTAAGTAGCAATACTAGACCCACCTTGATAACACCAGTATCTAAATGGCGATGTCGCAATTCATGCCATGGACTACTGCATGCAAACTTGGTGAAGTGATGCATAATTTTGAGATTAGCTGGTATGTGGAATTTAGGTTCAAGTTGACAACCCGTATTGGTGACCTGAACTACTGGAAACCAAAGTAACTGCTCCAAAATGAAAAAGATTCTAATTCTAATACGGATTGTCAGATCGAATTTAAATTCACATACCGGAAATTAATATCAAAATTATGCATCACTCCAATAAGTTCTCCCTTTAAAACAAACCTGTTATGTTCTATATATATAATTCCATTTCTGTTGGTGTGTGTGTGTGTGTGTGTGTGTGTGTATGTTCCCTCATAACTTCAAAACCACTAAACCGATTGCGACCAAATTTGGTACACTCATGCAAACGCTCCCTGGGCAGGTTTTTGTCAAGTATTGCAGAATTTTTTTTCAACCCCTGACCCAGTAGGGTCAGTTTTGTCCAAAAATGTTTTAATGACTAAGCAAAAACCTTATTCCAAAGAAATTTTTACGTACAAAAATCTTCATTTCTTAACCGATTTCGCTGAAATTTTACACATGTGTCCTTCACATACACAAAATACGATACCCTAAGTGTGGGCTTCGAGTGGCCATTTTAAGAACCAAAAGGGTCACTTTTTATTTTGATGAAAAAAGTTGTTTTTTGGCAATTACTCCTTCATTTATTGACCGATTGTGACCAAATTTGGTACACTCTTGCAGACCCTGTCTGGGAATGTTTTAGTCGAGGTTTGGGGGAAAAACACTCATTTCATTGACCCAGTAGCGGTCACCTTTTTCAAAAAAGTCTTAATGAATGAGCCAAAAATCTAAATTTGACGTAAAAAAATCTTCATTTCTTTACCCATTTGGCTGAATTTTGCCACATGTGTCCTACACCTACACAAAATACGATACACAAAGTGTGAGTCATGGGTGACCAATTTTAGACCCGATAGGGTCAGTTCTTATTTTAATGAAAAAGTGGTTTTTTCGCAATTAAGCCTTCATTTCTTGACCGATAGCAACCAAATTTGGTACACTAAGATAGACCCTGTCTCAGCGTGTTTAAGTAGTTTGATGGAAAACACTCATTGCCTTGACCCAATATTGGTCACTTTTGTAAAAAAAAGTATTATTGACTAAATGTAACATACAAAAATCTTCATTTCTTAACCGATTTGGCTTAAATTCGGTACATATGTCATTCGCCTACTAAATATAGGACACCTAAAGTGTGGGCCATGAGTGACAATTTTTAGACCCAATAGGGTTACTTCTTATTTTACAGAAAACTATTTCACACTATTTATTAACCAAAGTGTTGGATCGTAATGATTTTCGTACCCTGCAAGGGCCACCTCTTAGTCACGATGAATATTTAATCAATCAATTTTTTTAATCCATTTGGCTGAAATTTAGTACATGAGTACCGCAACCACAAAAAATATGTTAGCCAACTAAAACGGCCACAAAGACCATTTTCAGACCCGATAGGGTCTGACAATGGTCAAGACGAAGTGCCGCTAACGTTTCTCTCAAAATTTTCCTGTTCGAGAACGGGTCTTATTAGCT
>JAHZNB010004480.1:0-11921 GCA_027744295.1 Callyntrura guangdongensis
ATTTGTTAATTACCGAAACAAAAATAAAATGAGAAACACGCCAAAAACAAAAGCGAGAAAACTTATTATCCCGTGTGAAAACACGCTCATTCATCAGCACACAGAGAAATATATACGTTCACAGATACACACACATACACACACACACATATAAACGCACACATAGACACATTACACACTTTCATTTATTCTAACAATAATAATAATATATGAGCATACAAACAAAAAAGGAATTAACACATATGGAACATTACGATTTTAAACGGGGGCGAAATCTACTATTTTTGCGAAGGTTACACACACAAAAACATTTGTGTTTTTCATTTTCCCCCAATGGTCCTCCGAACAAACATACAAAGCTTTCAACTTGATAGCACACATAGAGATACACACAGCTACTATATACAGGGAAAAGGGACAAAATTTGCTACCCCCGGCCCGTGTTACGGAAACACAGAGCGGTTTGACAAAAAGGAAAGAAAACGACAGGAAAATTGTATCAAATGAGCTGATCAGGTAATAACTTAATATTTTTTTTTACCTTTTTTAGCAATTTAAAATCCTACACGGATTACGCAGCACATCTAATGATGATGATACGGAATGAAGACGTAATATTAGCGGGCCAGTGTAAACAAAACGGTTTATCGTCTAGTTGTACGCTTGGAACTGCAACGTGTCTCAGCAGATAGATGATGTATAGCTAGTCGTGCGAAGAAATTGGTAACAGTCAAAAAAATGAGCATGAAAAGTTTCAAATTTCAAGTTTTTTTTCTTGTGTGAACCTTTTACGTCGTCTCTGTCTTTACTTTTTTCCCCAAAAAATAAATGCACTTATTCACAGATACACATCGAGCCAAGCACAGTCACAACCAGCAACTTGAGACAAGAGAGAACTGTGCACTTTACTTGTAATAAGAATCCACTGTAAATAAATGTATCGTTTTGCCTCTGTCTTTGAGAGAGAAAAAAATCTTGTCGGTATTAATGAAGTAGTTTGCTATTTAGCAGCCCACTCTCTAAAACTCCTCCGTACTGACACACACATATACACACTCCAAAGGGAAAAAAAAGACGGCAAAAAATTGCCAAGATAAGAAAAAAATGTAAACAGGATTGAAAAATCTAAAATATTTTTGTTGATAATCTGATCTTGGTGATTATTATTGTTATTACAAGAATCGCCTCATCATCATCGTGCTTGATACAACGATGAGGATGACCATGTCAAAAGCAAAGAGCTCTCATACACAGAGAGCCAGAGCACAAGAGCCAAAAAGGAGCAGGAACGCGAACTAGCATCACACCGACACCACTGCTGAAGGAATACTGAGGCAATTGGCTGGGGAGACGTGAGAGGTTACATGCTGCGGCTGCTGGTAAAGAAAACGCTGCTCGTCGTCGGTGTTGTCGTAGTAGAGCAGAAACACTTTATCGTTTCTTGTGCCCAAAACACACACATTGCTCCTCCGTCTATTTTATGGTATGGTAAACGGCAGTATGTGTTGTAGTAGAAGTAGTGATACTAGTGTTACTACAGCAGCAACGGGAGCAATAGTAGTAATAACACCAAGAGCAAGACGACAACGAGAACGACGATGAAATGCGCGACATGGTATTATACCGTGATCATCGTCATCATCCTGATTCCTTCGTCTCACAGTTCTGCTGGTGGGGCTTGTATTGCTGCTGCTGGTAAAACATTTCATTAAACGCAAAGCCAAGTGTTTGGGCAGCAGTAGTAGTAGTGGTTCTACTAGTGGCGAAAGAGCGAAGAGAAAAAAGCATCATGCATACACGTTCAGCGTATTATCCATTGCATTTCCAATGTTACACACTGCTTCTCCTCCTGTTCTGCTGGAAATACTGGAACGGGAACCGTGTGCACGGCACACAGCTTTACAATAACTGGCTTCTCTCTCTCTACTCCTCTATTACTGCTCAGTACTTTTTACTCACTCCCCGAATACAATTTTTGTCAGAGTTACCACCATCGCGTCCCTATGTACATATAAGTAGTCGAGTTTGACTCTTTTTCACACAAACACACACACATATTCGCCTTTAGAGAGAGAGAGTCAGTCACTTGGCTGTATGGCTTACACACAGAAAGGGGACCACACTTTTTTCCATCCGCTGCGCTGCCTTGCTACTCAGAATGTAAGGAATGCTGTTTCATTTTTTTTTCAAGCTGGAAAAAAGTACGGCTTGTCTCTGCCACACCGCTACTGCTTGTAGAAGTATACAAAAATATATAGAGAAAAAAAGTTTCTACTAGAGAGCTGAGAGAGGCGAATGGAGAGAAAAAAAGAAAAAAATTACAAGTTTTCCTTTTATACCGTCGTGGACGACTTTTACTCCTGCTACGACTGTGGCTGCTGCTGATTTTTTTTCTAGGTTTAATGCTGGCGTTTGATATAATACACGTTTTTGGAAATATCACGACGATCCACACAGCACTCGCTCGTTCGCTCCTGATTATGGTTATGATGACGAAGGAACGCGTAAGGAAAAAACCACATAGTCAAAAAAGTGTATGTTGTGTTGTTTCTCAGGAACGTCGTAAAGTGCTACTGGCTTCTATGCCCTGTTTGAAGCTGCCTTTTCAACAGACTTTTTTTCTCTTTTTCTTCTTGGCTCTCTCTCTCTCTCTCTCTATCATCTATCCTTCTCACGGGCGGTGTATCAGCCTGCTTGATTTTTTGGCTCTCATTCTTTCTTCAAGAAAAAAAGTGTTGTTGGTAAAGTAGAGTAAGGAAGAGAGTCCTGGCATGATTATTATTGTTACACTGTTCATTTTATTTTTTCGGTGAATATACACAGCGTAATCGCATTGTTGAGTACCAAAGAGTTGGAGAAGAGGAAGAGGATATGTAGCGGAGAGTAGGGCGGGATGTAATGGACGACCACTCAAATACCTCCAGTTTCTGCCACTTCCACCGACAACGTAACCGAACGGTAATAGTAATATTTAAGGTGGAAAGCAAAGTTGAATTGCTATTGCCACTCCATCTCTTTACGGGGAACGAGCTCTGGTCTTTTTTATATAAAAGCAGCTAGACTATCATTATTACTACCACTCTCTCGCTCTCTATTTGACTGTGACTCTTATATTTCATGTTCCTCCTGCCTGGATATCTATTTATCTCTCTGTAGTGTCATTTACTTCCAGTAATAGTGTCAGAGAAAAGATGGAGAGTACTGAGAAGGTGACTCTAAAATGTTAAGTGGTGGTATGACATACAGGGTAGTTTCGTAGGTCTTAACTGCATTTTTTCCTCCGTCCGGCATGAAAATGAAGCATTATGCATTGCACTAAACACACACCTTGACTGGACTTGGAAAAAAACGTTCTACCACTACATCCTCCAACTAACTTATTCATGTGCACTTATTTCACTCTCTATATAGTTTTTGGAAGAAATGGTATAAAAAATTGTGTACCTGTTCCTCATTCCTGCATACGTTTTCCAGACTGGCTTCGAATTCCAGCGTACATTATGCATGTATGAGCTGCATTAATATCAACAGCGACTTTTATTCTTGCTGCAAGAACACCTCCAACACCACGAATGCAGTCAAGTTTAAAATATTTTGATATGGTACACATATTTCACCACGAAAGAAACATTCATTGGCATGAAAAAATTATCTCGGTTGTAGAATGACAAAAAATGAACGGTTGGTAATGCAGTGTCGAATGTCGTGCTGATGTTTAGTACCAATTCAAGCTTTATGTAGTTTAAAAAAAAAATTTGATCTATGTATGATACGTATTTCTATTTCAGATTTATAACAACTTTTTGCATTTTCCATTCTTCCAACAGAAACACAGCCTTGATGGCTACCCTGACTAGAACTCATCTCACCGTGTGCCGTGCAGCTCTGTTTTTTACATTTATTATGACACACAAACGATTCCGTGAGGAACACCTATGAGTTTTAGAGTTCCCAATGAAAATTTCCCTTTTGATAATTCATGCAACACATTAAAATCGTTTATACTTTCGAGACGGACAAAAAGTCGTGAATCGTGAAGAAAAGAAAAATTCTTTTTTTAACGTTTTTCTTTACATTTTTAACAAAAAAGGGCATAAATTTTTGGATTGTTGTTGAAAAACAAAAGGGAGCAGCAGCAACATCAGTAAAATGTTGTCTAGCAAGCAGTAAAGAGTGTTTTAGCCACCAGCAACTATAAAATTCTCTTTTTTCGCTCTCTTCGTTTCGTCTGTTACTTGCAGCAGCAGTGTAGAAGAGAAGAATACAAAGATGTCGATTTAGAGCGCTCCTTTCTTGTTCTAAATAAATGTTTGTTTTTGTTAATGTCGTATAATAGAACTAGAATTTGACAGTTTTGCAATGCAAATACTAGTTGACTCTTGTTTTGAACAAAACGGTAAAGTCTGCATAGCTTCTTTATACATTGTCTTTTTATAGAAATAGAGTAGTAGTCATCATCATGTCGTATAACTCTACAAGAAGAGTTGTTGTGTGCGATATATTTGGTATAGCAACAACTTCGTGCTTGTGTTGTATGTGCATTATATAATATCGTTTCGTCATCTAACTCCTGCTCGCTCTTCTCTCTCATAAAAGAATGGAACTTATCTTCTCTGTTGTGGCTTGGAAAAAGAGCGTCATGTTACACGAAAGAATCTCATTATCGCTGGGAGCGAGTGGAGTGGATCGTGGAGCAAGAAGAGGAAGATGATACGGGGTGTAGCGTTCTTCAAATATAAGGGAAAAAACCGGTGATGGTAGTATTGGCGGTCGTCGTCATAGTAAAAGTGGCAGAAAAAAACAGGAGCTGCGTATATATAACACAAACGCGGTAATATTTTTTTTTGAGATATTGTGTTATTTGTTGTTATACTGATAGGAGTTGTTGTCTTGGCTGATACTTTTGGTGCAGTACTCTTTTCATTATTCTGCTTGGAGTTCTAACCAACCAAATCAAAATGGACACTAGACCAGGAAGTAAAACTATGTATACAGAAAAACACAAGGATCCTTGACGATGATGATGCCGTGGAACGCTACAACTTATGATAATAATGATAAATCTCGAAAGAACTGTGGAGACGGCACGGCGGTATGATAGCGTGTAAGCGCAAGCGGAGAGAATACACGTGAAAGCCAAAGGGAGGGTAAAGCATTAAGTGAAAGAATATGAAAGGATGCAAAGAGATCATTTCTGGAGCATGGCCTGGTTGTCATCATCATGGGCTTGTCATTGTTACGTCGAAGGATCAGGGGATCAGTCATCAAATAACTTGATGAATGTATATTTCCACCACTTTAAAAGACACACGCTACCCAACTCTCTATCTTCATCTTAGATGCAGGCTTTTTGTCTTCGTACGTGTTTAACTACCCGCTTGCTGCTGAAAAAGTCTGACTTTGTAACGGGCTACAAGGATAATCATGGTAATAGAATTATACGGCTGGTGCCTGCGTGGAAATAATTTGAGGTGACACACTACTGCACATACCCGCATACCCATAGAGTGCGACCCCGCACTAGCAAACTCAAGGATGGAAACTTAATTAACTAGTGGATTAAATAGATCAAGAGTCGCAATAATATCTACTTTTTCTCTCTGTCTCTTTTTGAGTTAAGCCAGTAGTAGTAGTAGTAGTTGTGGTGGAAGCCAAGACAAAAGATTCACACTTTTCGTAGCCGATGCTGTTACTATACTGGTCGCCGTTTATGTTCTGTAATCATCCAAGCGTCTACACTTAAATGTACGTACAAGTACAGTATATTTAGTATTTATGGGTACATTCTTAATCGCATTTGAAATAATTTCCTTGTCTAGCTCAGCTCATTGTCAGTCTAGGCCATCCTTCTAGTTCGCATTTGATAAGGCGGCGGCATGTCGGCAAATGCTCGTGTGTAGGGTATAAAGGCGTAAAGGGAACCGGATACTATCCACAACAAGCGCTACTCAGCACAAGTTTCAGAGAAAACACGGTTTCTCCTTTCACTGTCCCTTTTTTGTTCTCGTAACAATCTTAGTACTCGTTCTGAGGCCCGCTCATGCGATTACCGGTTTTTCTTCAAAGGAATGTCCTTTATTCTTTATGTTCACTTTGCTGCATTTTCAAACCAAGCTGTGCTGCATATTATTGTAAACACCGACAATAATGACGTGTTGTTGTGGTGAGTGGGTGAGCTCAAGGAAGGATGAATACACATTACTATTTCGTATTTACATTTAACGGGGCATATGAAGCCCGTTTTGAAATTTAATGCGAGCTCATCTTTATTTCATACATTTTTTGTGACCACTCTCGTGACAAAAAATAAACCGTTGGACAGTTTCATCATTACTGTTTGGTCATTAATCAGATGCCATGAGCCTATGGGCCTATACTTACGCCGGGATGAGGGCATGTAAAACTAATGGACACTCTTGTCGCCTTTTTAATTGTTTCTTTTCCCGTTCGATTTATTAATTACTTTTTTTGTGTTTCTTCCAATTAAAAAATCGCTTTATATGTTCAATTGCAGTGCAACATTTGCAATACTTGTGCGTTTTTATTTTATTTAGTTATCAGGCTGCATTTTTCGGTTGCTCATGCTTTGTTTTATTCGTTTTCCCCCGATTTTTACTTTGTAAATACATGCTACTCTGTCCTTCTAAAGCCCCTGCAGTGCTACAACATTACCACTGCTGCTGCTGTTGTTGTTCCTGCCTCTGGCTGTGCAATGAGGGAACCACTCAACTGTTTCTTATTACTTTTCTCTTCTCTACTTTCCTTGTCTCTAAATGCCAACAAGTACGTAGGAAGCTCTAGATACGCGTGGTAAAAAAAGAAAAAAAATAACCAACAGGAAAATTGCTCGTTTCTCGGCACTCCTGCTGCCACTTTTTATTTTTTCTCTTTTTTTTGGAGAAAGAAAGTTAAACGAGTGAAAACCTGGACGTTTATAGGCAGACCAGCTTCCTCATATTATTATTATTACGTTGGTATAGGTATTCCTGCGAGTAAGTAGGTACAAACTTTTATGTATGGCCATTCATTTCATTTTGTAATGTAGACACGTACGTGAGTAAGTGAAATCTTTGGGGTCTGTCTCAAGAGAAAATTTTCTCAAATTGTAGTTAGTTAATGTATTTAAGTAGTAAGTGTATGTACAGTTTTACACAAAGTATACACATGTATAATTGACGAGAAAAATGAGGATGGTGTTTCGTTTGGTTGCTTGGAATGAGCGAGAAAATAGGAGTAAATTGAATTACTTGGGATGATGCTAATAATAATGATTCTATTTTCGCCGCTACATGCGGACTCATTCCCACTCTCCAATGGAAGTAGGCTGGCTGCCGCGTTTCATTGCAAAACATGGCTAGAAATAATAAATACGATGCATATCATACAAAAGCACAGTTATGACTACCGAGTAGGGCATGAAAAGATTCAAGGAGTCAAAAAAGTAGGAAGGAAACTGGGGGAAAGGGATAAAAGCGATTTTAATGCCACTTAAGAATTTTCTCTATGTCTGTTTTTTGCCACCGACTTCTTCTTCCTAGTTATTAGTTGTGGAGTAGAATAGCACGAGAGAGTATAGAATGGAGGCATCATGATTGTGATAGAAGTCAATGAGAAATTGCTTTTTTTCACATTTTCGTCTTCTAACGTATTACTGACTTGTAGTAAAACGACGTCTTTTGTTGAAAATGTGTAATTTCAATTTATTACATTCCATAAAGTTTTGCAAGTGGAAATGATGATCTGAATGACGCAAATGGGATGTGTTTTCATGTAGCAGCTGTCATCGGCTTAGACGATAAGACTTTTTTAATTTAAAAATCCCTTTGTGCTTGTGCTTTATTTTGGGGAATCGTAACTGAGAAGATTTTTGTGTGTTCTCTGTCATGTAGTATGTGTGGTATGAGTGTGCAATTCCATCAATACCGTTTGCTGTATTACAGGGCTTTATTTGAGTTTTGAGTGGGATTATATTCCTATTGCTTTTCAACTGTTTATTTTTTTTCAAACATTATACAAGTACAAAAAATATAATGTAGTCTAACGTCAGTAAAAAGTATGCATGTGAAATATTAAAAAGTATGTGATAAGTTGGTTTAAACATTTCATCATAAGAAATGAGGTAAACTGTTTACCAATCTACCTAACACTAATGATGTATGTAGGTATTGCTAGGGGATTAGGTTTCGTAATAAATGCGAACAGGAATAAGAGTGAAAGCAATCAATCTTTATTACTTTTTCAAGTAAAACTTAACATCTTTTCTTTCATTTCCACTAACACTTCCGTGTACTACCTTTAATTCCTTTTATATATAAGGTAGCACAAAAGATGTTTATTTCCGCATGCAGCTAATGTTTCCCAACTAGGTAAGCGAAAACAACTTTTTCTGGAAATCGAAAAATTTATAGTGTATGTTAAAGCGCGATAAAATACCAAGTAATTTTAACCACGCCACCAGCCCATTCCCCCTATGGTAAAGGGGTAAGGGCAAATTTGTGAAAAACATGCTTTTGAAAGTCGCGCGTAACTCAAAGGTGTTAATATCTAAGAGTCAAATCGTTTTTCTTGTGGATGAAGAATTAAAATCTTTACTTAGATAGACACTTTTTTGTTTTTTTTTGTTCTCAAAAATTAAAAAAATAACTCAAAATGGCGACTAAAGTGGCGCTTACCAAGTTGTAAAATACTTACTGCATATTATTCATAATAATTGTAGAGGAAAATTGGTTTCGTACTTGGAAAATACATCAAATTGTCTCTTTTATTATCATCCTTAATTCATGGGGAAGAAAGAGGTCATCATTCGTCTCTGTTGTAAATCAAAAGAATGATTAATTTATCAATTCTGATTTTGCATACTACAACTCATGACGGATGAAATTTCCTTGCTCTATCTGTTATCCTAGTAACCAGAACAGGGTATCCCTAACATACTAGCATGTATGTAGTGTCTACATGAGTAAGCCTAGAGCTAGAGCCTTGGTGTGAAAATAAAAACTCGTATATGGCAACACAAAAAGGCGCATCTGAACTTTTAGGAATACTACCTTTGTAAAAAATGGAATGAACTTTAATATGTCTAGTAGCTCGACGACTAGCAAGACGACTACTATTTCAAGGAAGGATGATAATAGATTGATTGAATAAACATGGAGATTTATTTTTCGTCCATTGAAAATTTTTCGACCNGCAGGGACAAATGACCCTTTTCCCCATGAATTAAAGGATGATAATAAAAGGGCCGGTTTGATGCATTTTCACACGGCGGTTAATTGTATACTATAATTGTATCATCTCTTGGTTTTTAGGTGTATGACCTTAGTGGTAGGTGAGACCAGCAGCTTGTGTGTGATACGAAAACAGTAATTATCTCATGTTTTTAAGACAGACCATATAACATGGTGTACTTAACTGTAATTAAAACTCATTAAAACTAAATCGCAGTATTCAACTGATGTTACTTTCTCCTTAGGCATTTCCCTGGGTAATTATTTTCTTTTCTATCTGTCGAGATACTAGTGAAACTCCACAGTGTGTGAGCAACGTGCTAAACAATTCATGAAACTATAACATACAACGAATTATTACCCCGAATTTTTTTACTCGTCCTCCTATTATTTCCCTGTTAATTATGGTATCGCTTTAATGGTTTGTTGAACTTTGACTTACAATAGGTAAATGTATAAAACCTGACCATTACTACATACGCATACCAAACATATCAGCCTTTAACCTTCCACTGTCCCCGATATATTGCTTAAATTAGACTAAAGTACTATTTGTTTACATCTTTAATAAGTGCATTATTATTATTACGTATTTATTAAGTCTTAATTGCACATCAATTCTTGAGTAATAACTGGTGAGAGGTACAAAAATCTTCATTAATCTAATTTCTTCAAAAATTAAAAATTCCCTGGGAATGAGATGATGCCTTGGATATTGAGACTCTTTAGATCAAAGTGACTCTTCTGGGTCAAGGGAGTGAATTTTTTTTCCCGAACCTTGACTAAAACCTTCCCCTGGGAGTGTCTCAATGGGAATGCAAACTTTGGTGACAATCGGTCCAGAAATTCATAAGATACAAGTAAACAGACAGGCATACACAAACAGACTTTCACTTTTATACATACCTACATTTATTGATTTATTCCAGAAACGACATAATGAAATAATGCGTCACTGAAAATCAAAAATTATTTTCGTCTCTTTTGCAGTAAAGAAATGAAAAGAATACGAATCCGAATCCTAGATTAGCTGAGAAGTAAAGTCAAATGGGTCAAAAACATTTAACGGCAAACTAAAAGCTGAATGCTGAAAAAAATTTTCGTCGTAGAGTTCAACTATTTAAAAATAAATTTGATCAGGATTTCATCTGTGATGTAAAGTACATAATATACGCGGCTGATGGGTTATGGACAACTATTTTGCACATTTAACGTTCAATGCTCGTACTTCTGAACTTTCTTTTCCCGTTTCTGTTACGAAATTTTTTAGTCATTAAAATTATCGAATTCTTATATTTAGACAGCTTATTTTTGGGTATATTTATCTATTCGAAATATTATTTTTAAATGCTAATTTTATCTCAAAATCTAGAACATTGATAAATTATTATTAGCATTAATATTACAGGAGAATTTAAAATAGCCCAAACAACTCTCTTACATAACATAATCTGATAAAAAATTCATGTAAATTTACCTCTCACCTTCAATTTATTTATGAATTTTTAATCAGATTATATTATGAAAAAGAGTTGTTTGTGCTATTTTCAATTCTCCTGTAAAATTTATACTACACTGCTAATAATAATTTTACGGTGAAAATTTAGCAATGTTCTAGATTTTGAGATAAATTTGGCATTTAACAATATTTCGGATAGATAAATATAGCATTGATTTTTAGTTTAACTGCGTAATACTGTAGACGTAATGTCTGTGTGGGCTATAATTATTATAAGGTATAGTTACAACAGTGAAATATTAACTGGCTTGTATACTAACTGGTAAGGAGGGTTTTGCTTCTTTGTGAGTTTATCATTCTTTAAGCTTGCCCTCACAAAGCCTTCTTCTCAAGTCGAGTCGATATTGCGGATTTTGTTTGGGATTGGGACAAGGGAAACATGAGACAAAAACCTCATTTTCATGTAGTATAGTAAACCGTGAAACCAGCCAACCGTACCACCGTATGGGGGACAAGTAAGAGAACGTTGCAAAAAGAAATGGCCCAACCGAGTAAGGACGGCAACATGAATATATTCATTGCATATTATCCACACATGTTTTGTCCTATGGTTTTACTATACAGCCCACAATCACAAACGCACAAACAATTTTCCTGTTGTGCTTTATTCAAGCTGATTCATAAGGAAAACGAAATGAACTCGTATCAACTTCTAGAAGCAGAAGTATTGAAATTGAATAGTAAATTAAACAATTCAAACAGGAAATGTATACGTTGAACCCACACAAAATTAACGAACTTAGGTCGCAATCGAAATCGGTACGGTAGAAAGAACCGTATCAGATTTTCGTTTTGTAAATAACCAACTTTTTAACTGGTGAGTATATGTGCGTAACAACTTAGCATGCCCATTTATATTACTGTGAAACACGCAATGAACTGTTTCGAATTTTACAATAACAAAAGCTCATCGTCGTCAGAGTAACCCCCAATTTCAGATTAAATCAGACCTATCATGGAATGAACTTTAAATAGGTATTCAAGTAATTCAATAGTGAAAATAATACGTTCACATAGAAATCATATTATGCAATATGTGGAGGTAAATGTTCGAATCGAGCAAACAGACTGACGTGCTTGGTCATTCGCATAAAGTTGGTTTGGCTACTTGAGTTTTAAAAAAATATTATTACTAGCTGATAAGACCCGTTCTCGAACAGGAAAAATATTGGGAA